>SJYC01134935.1:0-26299 GCA_006408675.1 Madoqua kirkii
TGAGATCTTAACAAAGTCTGTTTTTGAGTTAATATTTTACTAAAATCAACTTCATGTTTTTGATAATGTATTATGGCTAAGCAGGATATTAGTATTGGAGAAAACATGGAGAAGGGACCTTCATGAGTTTCTGTATTATTTTTACATGTTCTTACGGAGAAAATTCTTTCCAAATAAAAGTTATAAAATAGAACATCAGTTTAACAGTTAAAATAGAACATCAGTTTAACAGTTAAAATAGAACATCAGTTTAATCAGTTTAACAGAAGAACAAAGCTGGAGAATTTGTCCTAGACAGTGATCAAGATCTATTTTCAAGCATCTTTATTTTTAAATAAGTAGATCTACAAAAGTTTTCCAAAGATAGTGTATAGTCCCAATGTTCCCTCTTTCTCTTACACTGAGAAAGTGATCTCCACAATCCACTTGCTTATATATTCAACACTAGTACACGTGTAAGTAGTATAACAATTGCTAAGTCATATTTCTATGAGAAGAAATCTACCAACTGGATTACAGTGTTGGTATTCAGTTCTTTTTTTATTTTTAGCCTTACAGTGTATGGACACAATTTGATTTCTTCAGTTTATTTAATTTTATTTTATTTTTTATTATTTATTTTTAATTGGAATATAATTGATTTACAATATGCTTGCTCCTTGGAAGAAAAGTTATAACCAAACTAGACAGTATATTAAAAAACAGAGACATTGCTTTGCCAACAAAGGTCCGTAGTCAAAGCTATGGTTTTTCCAGTAATCATGTACAGATTTGAGACTATAAAGAAAGCTGAGTGCTGAAGAACTGATGCTTTTGAAATGTGTTGTTGAAGACTCTTGAGGGTCCCTTGGACTGCAAGGAGCTCCAACCAGTCCATCTTAAAGGAAATCAGTCCTGAATGTTCATTGGAAGGACTGATGCTGAAGCTGAAACTCCAATACTGTGGCCACCTGATGTGAAGAACTGACTCACCTGAAAAGACCCTGATGCTGGGAAAGATTGAAGGCGGGAGAAGAAGGGGATGACAGAGGATGAGATGGCTGGATGGCATCACTGACTCAATGGACATGCTGCTGCTGCTGCTAAGTCACTTCAGTCGTGTTCGACTCTGTGTGACCCCATAGACAGCAGCCTACCAGGCTCCCTGGATTCTTCAGGCAAGAACACTGGAGTGGGTTGCCATTTCCTTCTCCAATTCATGAAGGTGAAAAGTGAAAGTGAAGTCTCTCAGTTGCTTCCAACTCTTAGCGACTCCATGGATTGCAGCCTACCAGGATCCTCCATCCATGGGATTTTCCAGGCAAGAGTACTGGAGTGGGCTGCCATTGCCTTCTCCATCAATGGACATGAGTTTAAGTAAACTCAGAGAGTTGGTGATGGACAGGAGGCCTGGCGTACTGCAGTTCATGGGGTCGCAAAGAGTTGGACACAACTGAGCTACTGAACTGAACTGATTTACAATTGTTACATATATGTATGTACGTGTGTGTGTGTGTGTGTGTGTGTGTGTGTGTGTACATATATAGCTTCTCTGGTGGCTCAGTGGTAAAGACCAGCCTGCCAATGCAGGAGATGCGGGTTTGATCCCGGGGTCTGGAAGATCCTGTGGAAAAGGAAATGGCAACCCATTCCAGTATTCTTGCCTGGACAGAGGAGTCTGGTGGGCTATAGTCCATGAGGTCACAAAGAGTCAGACACAAGTTAGTGACTTAGCGAGCACGCACCCCTCACCTCAGTCCCTTTATAGCCTTAAAAATCCAGTGTGGTTGCTGGTGCTGCTAAGTCACTTCAGTTGTGTCCGACTCTGTCCAGGTCTAACTGCAGTCTCAGCCTACACTGCTGAGCTTTTCGTTTGCTGTTCTACAGCCGCTTTGTCTCCTATCAGTTTCTACAGAGCCACGGTCTCTTTGACCAATAGTCCTTTCAGCCATATCTATATTCTCTGTAAGATTTCTCTATTTCTTAATGTGGTGTAGGTCACTCAATTAGTGTTACTGATTCATTTGCTTTTTCATATTACATTTTTGCAGTCTACAGTTCTATATATGTGTATTTTATTTAACACTTCTTCTCTCTGCATTCTTCTTCTTTTTTAATTTATTTTTGACCACACTGCCTGCAGCATGTGGGATCTTGGCTTCCTGACCGGGGACTGAGTCCAGGCCCCGTGAAGTTAAAGTGCAGAGTCCTAACCCCTGGGTCAGGGAAGTCTCACCCCACTCTCCACTCTTATGCTGGGACTTAAAAAAAAAGTCACCAAGGTCCACTGTTAAAGGAGGACATGTCATTTTTAGTTTCAAGGTTCCCCCTTTCTGGAAGCAATCCTTATGGACTAATTTTTCCACACAGCAGTAACTCCCTTCATAGATGCCTTTACTCCAAGTTTCGAATTTTTTAAATGGAGAGAAAGACAGTTTGCTTAAGAAGGGGATTGCCTCCATTTCCTCCTCTAACCATCCCTTTAAAAGGCAGAGGACAAGTGAACAAAAGAGTAGCTTCATATTTCTATCATCCTCATAGAAACTGATGCACTCTTGTTATGGGGCTGAAATCAAATCAACATTCTGGGATAGGCGGAGTTACGAATCTTCTCCCAAGAAGTTCCCCCATTCTACACAACTATGCATGTGTTTGCCTTCCAAGGCAAAAAAAGGACTTTGCAGATGTAATTAAGGTTACTAATTAGCTGACTTTAATTAAAGTTGGGAGACTATCCTGGCTTATTCATTTGGGCTCAATGTGATCCAGTGAACCTCTGGGGCAGAAGAAGGTGAAAGGAAAGTCAGCAAGATTTGTAGCATAGGAGGGATTCAAGAGGTCATGGCTTGCTAGAAGATGAAGGGGCTACCTGTCAAGTAAACAGGGTCCTCAGTTTTGCAACCACAACTAAATTCCTCTAACTATCTGAATGCACTTGGTAGTGGGTCCCCCCTACCAAGAGTATTCAAAAAGAAATAAAATTTGGCCAACTCTTTGATTTTAGCCTTGGTGATTTTAAGCAAAGAACCTGGACATCATGCTGAAGCTTTTGTCTACAGAACTCTGAGATAATAAATGGGTGATATTTTAAACCATAGGCTTGTTATGTAGTGATACAAAACTAAAGTTCACTATATTTATTATTCAACACACTTCAGTGATTTAGTTATTGTCAATGTCACCATTAGAAGTGGAGTGTCCAGAAACTAACTATCAGTCAGACAACTGATACAAGGTTGAGCTGTAAATGTTCAGGATCTGGGATTCTGTAGTATTAATAGATAAGAACTACTTAGGCTTTATGTGAAGAGGAGCCCTGGTGTCTAATTGCTGTTCTGTGAATTACTAATTGTATGGCAGGTTATTTAACCTAAGTTTCAGTTTCCACAGTTGTAAAATGTTGGGAATTAAGCTATACTGTAAGGCCAGGTACAGCATTCTAGGATTTCCCTAGTAGCTCAGATGGTAAAGCATCCTCCTGCAGTGTAGGAGACCTGGGTTCTACCCCTGGGTTGGAAAGATCCCCTGGAGGAGGAAATGGCAACTCACTCCAGTAGATTTACCTGGGAAATCCCATGGACAGAGGAGCCTGGCAGGCTACAGTTCATGGGGTTGCAAAGAGTCAGATACGATTGACTGACTTTCACTTTCACACTATTCTAAAGCAAGAATACTTGGGAATCAGTTCTAAGCACAACTGCAAAATTGTATGTCCAAATTTTATTACCAAAAAAAATTTGGAATGTCATAATTCGATACCTTATTTATCACTTATTTATCAACTTGTTCATATTCTCTCCTTTATCTATAGTCATTTCAATGACTGCATAATAAATTTAGGTGTAGGTTTCAATTTCCTTGAAGACAGGGACCAGTTTTTTGTTCCCATGTGACCTCAGGGTCTAGAACAGAGTGAGCAGCCAGTAAATACTTATTCAATGAAAATAAATAATTTGATTGTCTCTATCATATCCTCCTAATAAGATCACAGGATTGCAAATGTATAAAACCCACAAAGACGCTATATCACTGCCCTTTAAAGAAAATTTTTATTAGCATATAGTTGATTTACAATGTTGTGTTAGTTTCACATGTACAGCAAAGTGAAATCAGTTATATATATATTTATATAATATATATGTATGTATGTATCCGCTTTTTTTATAGGATTCTGTTTCCATGTAGGTTATTATAGAATATTGAGTAGAGTTCCCTGTGCTATAAATCACTGTGCTTTTCCTGAAAATGATTAAAGCTAATGTAACTCACCACATATTATTCATCTCTTTTGCTGGCATGTTCCATATTGTTGACCAGTGTGAACATTATTCTTAAAGAGATAGGAAAACTAGACCACCTTACCTGCCTTCTGAGAAATATGTATGCAGGTCAAGAAGCAATAGTTAGAATACTTAGACATGGAACAACAGACTGGTTCCAAATCAGGAAAGGAATATGTTAAGGCTGTATATTGTCACCCTGCTTATTTAACTTATATGCAGAGTTAAATGATGCATGAGAAATGCTGGGCTGGAGGAAGCACAAGCTGGATCACGATTGCTGGGAGAAATATCAGTAACCTCAGATATGCAGATGACACCACCCAATGGCAGAAAGCTAAGAAGAATAAATAGCCTCTTGATGAAAATGAAAGAGGAGTGTGAAAAAATTGGCTTAAAACTCAATATTCAAAAAACTAAGATCACGGCATCTGGACCCATCACTTCATGGCAAATAGATGGGGAAACAATGGAAACAGTGTTTGATTTTATTTTCTTGGGTTCCAAAATCACTGCAGTTGGTGACTGCAGCCATGAAATTAAAAGACGCTTACTCCTTGGAATGAAAGCTATGACCAACCAAGACAGTACATTATAAAGCAGAGACATTATTTTACCAAGAAAGGTCCATCTAGTCAAAGCTATGGTTTTTCCAATGGTCATGTATGGATATGATAGTTGGACTGTGAAGAAAGTTGAGTGCCGGAGAATTGATGCTTTTGGACTGTGGTGTTGGAGAAGACTCTTGAGAGTCCCTTGGACTGCAAGGAGATCCAACCAATCCATCCTAAAGGAAATCAGTCCTGAACATTCCTTGGAAGGACTGACGTTGAAGCTAAAACTTCAATACGTTGGCCACCTGATGCAAACAACTGACTCATTTGAAAAGACCCTAATGCTGGGAAAGATGGAAGGCAGGAGGAGTAGGGCACGACAGAGGATGAGCTGTTTGGATGACATCACTGACTTGATGAACACGGGTTTGAGCAACTTCCAGAAGTTGGTGATAGACAGGGAAGCCTGTCATGCTGCAATTCATGGGGTTACAAAGAGTCAGACACAACTGAGTGAATGAACTGAACTGAACTGATGAACGTTATGCACTAGGGTTGTTTGAATTTCAATTCTGTGAGTCACTATAGGTTAGTCCTCATTTGTGCAATTCTTAGCCCTTGAGTTTCTTAATGAGAATTGTAAATAATACTTCTTTGATTGCAGTCATTATAGTACATATATTCTTTGCCCCCAAGAACTAGATGGGACACTCAAACAGATGAATGTTTAATAAACATTGACTCTTTATACTGATGTGGGCTGATAGCAGGGAATCCTCAAGGATACTCAGGGTGATTTTTCTTTCAGTTTTTAGGGCTGATTTGTTGACAAAAGCACACACTCCAAAAGCTCAGAGAAGGGAGGCAGAACTTCCAAATATCAGAATGTGGCACTTGGAAGATTCTCACCCTCAAAGAAATGGCGACTCTAGGCACAATTATCAAAAAAGCAACCATTTCATGCATCTGGAAATTGAGAAAAGACTTAGGACAAATTGTAAAGTATTTCGTTAAGGAAAACTATTGAATCTCAGTAACAGTAAATGAGTCAGTAGCATTTTAACATGGTGATGATCTATTCCTTCTGGAAAATTTTGTAACTTGGAGGTTCTATAAAACTTACTGACTTGAGGGAACTGACCCAGTTTGGCATAAAGCTTGAAAAAGCCCCATGGTCAGGGGCATTGTTGAAAACAGTCATAACCTCAGTGGTCACAACCATCAGGGAAGGTCAATATTGCAGCTGTGATACTGGCTGGTCAAGCAACAGAACAGCCAGAAACCTAACAGAAAAATCCGAAGAATGAGAGAGTCATAGTGGAGTTTGGTAATCAACCATACATCCCTTGGAGTTTGGGAGTCCGGACACGTGGATATGGGCATATGTACACATAGGAAAGATTGAGCAGTCTCTAACTATCCACTTTTCCCTAGTGAATATGATGTCCTGTGCTAGAAGAAGGTAAAAACCATGGAATATTTGTAAACTGCCTTGACTTTGAATGTACACGCCAACCCACATATACCTCAGCAAAAAGGTAGAAACCTTACTAACTCAAGGTGTTCACATACAACTTATGACACTTACTGCCTTATCATTAAGCCAGGCTGACCCAGGGTTGACACCTAGGAAGCCAGACTTACAAATAAACATGAGAATTTAAAATAAATAAATAAACACAAGAGACATCAATGATCATTTCAGGAAAGAAGAGTCAAATTAGTCAAAGCATGTCACCAAACAAAAAAATAGCCAACAATAACAAGAAACGAATAAACCAGTGTTGGGGGCAAGTGGAGGTAAAAGAATCAAGACTTTAACACATAAACTTAATTAGCAATTAAGCAACTTTTTCCTCAAAGAAAATCTTAGTCCAATATGGCATCCTTCATGAATTCTATTAGACATTTAGAGAAGAATTTCCACATTCTTTGAGGAAATAAAGAAGATGGAACTTTACCCAAATCATTCTCTGAGTGTGATATTACTCTGCTACCAAAGCTAGACAAAGACAGTATAAGAAATGAAATTATAAACCAGTGTCTCTAGTAATTAAAGATACAAAATCCTACTATCAAATGAATCTAGCAACAAACAAAAAGGATTATAAATTAAAACCCATTGAGATTCTTTCCAGAAATGAAATGTTGGCTAAATGTGTGAAGCTCAACCAATATAATACATTATGCTAACAGAATAAAGGAGAAATGTCACATGAATACCTCAATTGATGCAATACAAAACATGTGACAAAATCCAACACCCATTCATGATTAACAAAAACAAAACTCTCACCACATTTGGTAGAGAAGAGAACTTCCTCAACCTGATAAAGAACATCTGTAAAAAAAATCTACTGGTAAGCATAATGACGAAAAACTGAATGCTTCCAAGTGTAGGAACAAAGTGATGATGTCCACTCTCACAAGTTCTATTCAATATGTTACTAGACGTTCTCACCAGAAAAGAAAATCAGTACACAGAAATTAACTGCATGCCTCCAGATGAGCAATAAACAGTCCAACAAAAATAATTCCATTCACAGTATCAGCAAAAGTACTAAAACACTTGAGTACAACTTGTAACAGAGAAATGCAAGACATACACTCAAAACTATAGCATTGTTGAAGAAAATTAAAGAAAATCTAAATAAAAGAAGCATTCCATGTTCATGGGACTGAAAAAAATTACTGTTTTTTAACATTTATACCAAAATTTTTATCAAAATAAGCAGAACCTAGAATAGTTTTTTTTTTTAAGTTCTGAAGAATAGCAGCAAAGTAGGAAGACATGCTCTTCCTAATTGAATTCTGAATTCATAACTATGTAAAAGAACAGTAATAAAGATAAGGCAGTACAAGTGTAAAGGTAGACATATATGTAAATGGAGTAGAATTGAGACTTTGGAAATAAACTTTTGTACTTATGCTGAATTTATTGCCTAGATTGCTGCCAAGGTAATTCAATGAGAGAAAGGGAAGTCTTTTCAACAAATGGTGCTTTGAAACTTAGATATCCACCTCAGAACGATGAATTTTGACGTCTCCCACAAACACAGAAATTACTTCAGAATGAATAGATCCTAATTCAAGAGCTAAAATGATAAAACCATGAAATAAACCTGGGAAGAATTTTCTTGGCCTTATGATAGGCAAGAATTTCTTAAGAGAGAAAAGGCAAGGTCTGTAAAATTAAAAATGGATAATTTGGACCTCTCCAAATTTCAAAAAATTTGCATTTCAAAAGCCTTGGTTAAGCAAATGGGAGATGAGATACAGACTAAGAGACTATTTACAAAGCATGTATTGATTGAAAAAACACAAAGCCAGAAGATTACATTCAATAGTAAGAACATAAGCAACCCAATTAACAAATGGGCAAACGATTTAAATAGACATCACAAAAATATACAAATGACTAAAAGCACATGCAACACTTATTCAGTTATTAGAGAAATTATATTATTCTGTTAGGAAAATGCATCTGCAAGGTTTTTGGTTGTTCTTTTTTTCTTGCACAGTGGGCCATGTGAGATCTTAGTTCTCCAAGGAGGGGTTAAACCTGCACCCCTCTGCAGTGGAAGGAGCAGAGTCTTAACCACTGGACCATGTGGAAAGTTCCCATAACTCTGTTATTAGGAAAATGATAAAACCACAGTCAAAAAGCACTAGCAAAGCTGTGTACAAATGGAAATACTCACATATAGAAGAGCTGGAAATGGTACAGTCTCTTTGGAAAAATGTTGGCATTCCCTCTTTTGGATCTCTACCTGGAAGAAATTAAAATACAGATCCTTTCAAATACTTGTCCACGATTGTTCATAGCATCATTACTCATAACAGTCAGAAGTAGAACTAATTCAAATGTCTATCACCTGGTGAATAGACAAAATATGGCATATCCATACAATGATATATTCTTTGGGGATATAAATAAACAGAATATGAATACCTGCTACAACAGGCGTGAACTGCAAAGTCCAGAAGAGACAGCTCAATAGATGCAGAAAGTAGCTTAGTCTGGAAATAAGTACAAATAAGCCTGGGTTTGAGGTGTGGGGAGTGGGGATTAATTATCATCAGTCTTAAGGAATTCTGGAGTTGACAAAATCGTTCTAAAACGGAATTATGGTGATGATTACACAACTCTATAAATTACCAAAAATCACTGAATCATAAACTAAAAATGGATTAATTTTTATGGCATGTAAATAATTTCCAAGTAAAACCACTAAAAGAACCCAGAGAAAGTTCATCTGATATATAACTCAAAATATAACAACCATTTTCACTGTGAATATGGTTTCTACATAAGTTCCAAATTTTGAAGTAAGTTTCCCCCTTCTTTGTTTTTTATCCCCAAGAGCAAGGTTAGTAGAATAATGGAAGAAACTTTTGTAGTTCAGTTCAGGATTGTCAGTAACTCTGAAAGGTAACATAATTGAATTCAGTTTTGTCACAAATCTTTATTTTTCATAGACTTTCCTTTCCCTCTATCTTCCCTCTTATTTGCCTCGATTAAAGGGAAAAAATAGAACATATAGAAGAGCTGGAAATGGTACAGTCTCTTTGGAAAAATGTTGGCATTCCCTCTTTTGGATCTCTACCTGGAAGAAATTAAAATACAGATCCTTTCAAATACTTGTCCACGATTGTTCATAGCATCATTACTCATAACAGTCAGAAGTAGAACTAATTCAAATGTCTATCACCTGGTGAATAGACAAAATATGGCATATCCATACAATGATATATTCTTTGGGGATATAAATAAACAGAATATGAATACCTGCTACAACAGGCGTGAACTGCAAAGTCCAGAAGAGACAGCTCAATAGATGCAGAAAGTAGCTTAGTCTGGAAATAAGTACAAATAAGCCTGGGTTTGGGGTGTGGGGAGTGGGGATTAATTATCATCAGTCTTAAGGAATTCTGGAGTGACAAAATCGTTCTAAAACGGAATTATGGTGATGATTACACAACTCTATAAATTACCAAAAATCACTGAATCATAAACTAAAAATGGATTAATTTTTATGGCATGTAAATAATTTCCAAGTAAAACCACTAAAAGAACCCAGAGAAAGTTCATCTGATATATAACTCAAAATATAACAACCATTTTCACTGTGAATATGGTTTCTACATAAGTTCCAAATTTTGAAGTAAGTTTCCCCCTTCTTTGTTTTTTATCCCCAAGAGCAAGGTTAGTAGAATAATGGAAGAAACTTTTGTAGTTCAGTTCAGGATTGTCAGTAACTCTGAAAGGTAACATAATTGAATTCAGTTTTGTCACAAATCTTTATTTTTCATAGACTTTCCTTTCCCTCTATCTTCCCTCTTATTTGCCTCGATTAAAGGGAAAAAATAGTAATTATAATTAATATAATGATGGAGACTAAGTAACAGTCTCACCAAAAATAGTTTTAACTAGCCATATTTTCATGAACTCTTCAGAATTGGAAGTTGGCCACCATAATTGATCAATTGCAGCAGCTAAATGAGTAGTTGTGGTAAGAAATATCATTAAAGACTAGGTTACAAGCATCTCTCTTGAGTAAAAAAGATATAGTAGGTGATGAGATATCAGTGCTCCCAAGGCAAAACACTTAAAAAGCAGGTGACATACAAAAGTCACATTTTTAAAAACCTTTAATCTCTGGAACAATAGGACTAGGCTAACTAAAATTTCAGAGGGTACTTGAATTATCTTTGATTTCCTTCCCTGAGTACATTTGCCAATTCTCGGTTTAGGCCAGATTTTAAAACTTTAGGTTAGAGTGTTAAAGCACTAAAATCAACACCTCAAAGGAAAAAACTAAATACTTCAATGTTCAAGGCCTAAAGAAAAGGAAATCTTCTGGGTTCTCAGTAGAATGAGGATTAACCAGAGATAGAAATTGAATTAGATTAAATAACAACTTAGTCCCAAACCATTTCAATCCCTAATTGGAAACCAAAGCTCAGTGAAAAGTATTAAAGAGTTTTCAGTTTTAGAGTCAGAACAGGATTGGAATTACTGAGCTAACAATCACCAAATATTGTACTTTAAAATTTATTTTACCCCTTTACACTTGTTGTTCTCTCACATGAAACAGTACTTACTTCATAAAGTTTTTGTTAATCAAAGAGAATTCATGTACAATTTTAAGCTGAATTCTAGTATGCATAAGGTGCCAATATTTACATTTTAAAAGTGCAAGATTTCTCTCCCCCTAGTAACACAAGCCCTTGCTGGAGAAGAAAGGAAAAAAGGGATGTTTCTCTCCAGACTGTCTCTCTGAAGCCTCATGGAAGTTATGAGCCCCTTAAAGCAAAGGAATTTGGAAAGGCAAAAGGTTGCTACCCAGGAGGGAGCATGGGAAATGAGAAATCCTCTCCGGATGCAAGAATTGAATCCACTATATTCTTGTGCAAAGGAACAAATTATGAAAGAAATGATTCTGTTTCTTAGCAAAGATGAAGAGAGAGGTGAACAAATTAGAAATGAAAGCAAGTCAGGCAGCCAGCACCTTACACTGTGCATGAATCCAGTGAGAGGTGCCAGTGGGTGCAGAATCAGACGGTTGAAGGTAGCCGCTTCTGCTCGGCTGTGGGCCTCAGACAAACTGCATCGCTTTTCACTCTACCGGGTTTCTTAACAGAACCCAGATTATGGGTGAGCAAGAAAAGCTTCCATGAGCAGCAAGTAGCAGCTAGAAAAATGTAACTGCAATAATGTCCAGCTTATAATAGCAACAAATTCTATCTATACATGCTTAGGAATAAACTTAACATGAAACAAACAAGGCTTTTACAAAGGCCATATTCCTTACCAAATGACCTGGAAGGAAACATAAATAAATAGCAAGAATGCCATATTTCTGAAGGGGAAGACTCAATTTTCAATGATGTCAGTCTTTAAATTACTTTTTAAGTGAGAAGCGATATTAACAAAATTCCAATATGATTTCTCATGTTATGAATTTATTTTAAATTAAAATGTCAATGTCTTGAATAAGAAAAGTATATTAGCAGGATAATATGTAATTATACTTGGTCCAACTCACAGACATATAATTATTTATAATATGATAACATAAAATAATGATGGATTATTCAATAATAATGTTTCAATTTTCTATATATTTTTAAAAATAGTTTTCTTAATATAAGATAATGTCCAATAAAATAAAAGGTTGACTCATTTGTATATAGAAAAATTAAAATATTAAATATGATAAAAGAACATACATGGTTTTCATCAATTGACAAGACTTCCATTTCCAAACAGCAATCTGATCATTTACGATCTCCCTCTTTTGCTTGACAACTTAGGAATTTCTGAAAATAAAATAAAAAAAAGAAAATTACTCCATAGTGATAGACCTGAAAAGAAGGGGAATTCTTTTTTGATTAGAAAATGAGGAATCCCAAGAAATGGAAAACAGGCACAGAGGGCAGATGGTGTAAAGATATTATATTAACATTTATCAATAACAGATCTTTCAATAAGTATACATTTACAATCAAAGATTAAAGTGTACACACATATATATTTTTTCTTCTGAAATGTTTTCTTAGGATTTCTTACACTGGGTTTAGTATTCTATTCTTCATTTATATGCTGAATGAACATTTAAAGAGAGCCTTTCATCTTTTGGAAAATACTGTGAAACTTCTTATGCTGCTCCACAATCATGTGTTTTTCCCAATCTCCAATGGTATTTGGGAGAAAGACCAAAGAAATTGCTTCAGTGAAGTTTTGGGAGTGGGAAAGGGCATGGTAACAATGTTGGAATAAACAATATTTTTATCATTTTTATATTTCTCCCCATTAAGGTAACTCCACCCTATAGCCATTACTCTTCACTCACCCAGTTATGACAATTATTAAGCAAATTTATTGCAAATATATAATAATTAGATATAACTAGCCCCATTTTCTCAAATCAGCCATCTGAAAAAAGAAAATTACTAGAAATTAGATCACTATTTTGTTCTAGGCTAATATTATTTTATTTTACAGAAGCACTTAAATTTTTTTAAATAAAATCAGATATCAATGAGCCAGCAAGGAACACAGACAAAAACTTAGTGCGGGGGTGGAAAAGTGAATGCAAATGACTTATCAAAGAGGCAAGTTTTTGTATATGTACAAAATCAAAATAGAGGAAGATGCTTTACTTCGGTAAGAAAATTTTGCTCACTACTATTTTTTTTATTATCTCTTTCAGTCTCTCAAGTTCATGGTTTGTCAAAGACATAGAAACACGAAAATGTTCTTTTTTCAAAAAAATAAGCAGAATGCAAGTGCAACAACCGTGGCTGTTGACGACAGCCTTAGCATCAGAACACAATAGGATGTGCTGGGGCTAACAGTGAAAGATACCTGCCGTCTTCACGTTAACTTGTGTTACCAGTGCTCCTTATTTTTCAAGTGAAGTGGAAGTCACTCAGTCGTGTCCAACACTTTGCGACTCCATGGACTGTGTAGTCCATGGAATTCTCCCAGCCAGAATACTGGAGTGGGTAGCCTTTCCCTTCTCCAAGGGATCTTCCCAACCCAGGGATCAAACCCAGGTCTCCCACACTGCAGGCGGATTCTTTACCAACTGAACTATCAGGGAAGCCTAGAATTAGAGTTTTCTGCCAAGAGGAGGTGATCACTCTCCAATCCTCAGCTCACGCTGAGGGGCCCTTCTACCAGATTCCTGTGTCCAAGACTGGGGGACTAGAAAAAAAGGGAAGAGTCGGAAGGGCTAAGGAGAGGAAAGAGAAAGGGAAGGGTAGAGAGGTTAACAAAGTCTTACCGGGTCTGGCCAGTTGTCCTCATCAGGAGGAGACCAGGGACAAAAGGGTCCCAGTTGTGGCCACTGGGTCTGGTCCATCAGCAAGCAAGCTGATTCCTGAGTACCCCCAAGTGGTCAGGATGTCAGCTTCGGCAAAGAAAAGTCCACACCAGAGTCAGCATTTGTTGCAGGAAGAGGCACACCTTCCAGGGCCCGAAACTGGGCTCTTGTCTAACACTCAGAAATGTCCGAATTCATTTGAATTCATTCACAAATGAATTGTGCTGACAAAGCAAGAGATTTTATTGGGAAAGGGCACCTGGTTGTGAAGAATTTGTTTATTCCAAAAATCTCAATCACTAGATGACAGATATATGGGATGTTACTCCAAATTTTTATAATGTGGCATTCTGGTTTAATAAAAGCTATGTAACAGTGCCTCCCAATAACAAAAGAAGAATGAATTTGGGGGAACACAATCATTCAGTCCATTAGAAATACTGAAGTGGAGGTTACATGACTTCACCTATCATTTCATACCAAAAAAAAAAAAAAAAGGCTTTTACTTGGGTAAATTTAAATATTCCCAAATGTAAAATTTAAAAGCTACCATGTTGCCAGAGGAATGCAGGATGAAAGTCAACGTGTGAAAAATGGATCTAACTGTATTTCAGATGTATAATATAGCCTTACTGAATTGGATGGAGGAAAAATATCTGATCTAAAGAACTTTAGATACCAACATTTTGTCTAGGTACTCTTAGGCTAAAGATGAAACTGAATATAACTCTGTATCCAGTTGGTGTGATTTAGTAATTCTTGTTACTTTACCAGAGAAGGGAAAGGCACCCCACTCCAGTACTCTTGCCTGGAAAATCCCGTGGACAGATGAGCCTGGTGGGCTGCAGTCCATGGGGTCGCTAAGAGTCGGACATGACTGAGCGACATCACTTTCACTTTTCACTTTCATGCATTGGAGAAGGAAATGGCAACCCACTCCAGTGTTCTTGCCTGGAGAATCCCAGGGATGGGGGAGCCTGGTGGGCTGCCGTCTATGGGGTTGCACAGAGTCGAACATAACTGAAGCAATTTAGCAGCAGAAGCAGCAAGTTACTTTTCGTGTATTCTTGGGCTCAGACAGTAAAGAATCAATTTGCAATGCAGTAGACCCAGGTTTGATCCCTGGGTCAAGAAGATTCCCTGGAGGAGGGAATGGGAACCCACTCCAGTACTTTTGCCTGGAGAATTCCATGGACAGAGGAGCCTGGTGGGCTTCAGTCTGTGGGGTCACAAAGAGCTGGACATGAATGACCAAGTAACTAACCCTTTCACTTTCACACTTGGGCTGAACAAATAAGCAAGTTTATTTTAGGTACTAGTTTCTTACTGTAAGAGATAGAAGGAATGTTGAAAGTCTTTGTACTACCTTTGGAAGTCTTCTATAATCTCTTATTTAATAATAAGCATTATTAAGATGTTTTGATGACTCTCTAGGATGAATTCCCCAGCTTTGTTCTTCTTCAAGATTATATTGAATACTCTATTTTATGACATTTGTTTGAAAATAGTTTAAGTGCCACAAGGAATGCAAAATAATACAGAATCCTGATGTTCCCATTACCTTGATGATGATATTTAATATGCATAATCAGGATATCTTATCAAAAGCAGGAAGTTGACATTGCACAATACTATTAACCCAGACACAGACATTTCAGTTCACTAGTTTTTACACACGTGCATTTTGAAGGCATGAGTTGATTATACTTCACTGAAACTTTACCACATGCAGATTTATGTAACCATCAGCACAACTGGGACACAAAACTGTCCCAGCACCACAAAGAAACTTCTTGTGTTTCATCTTAGTCATCACTTCAACCCTCAACTTTAACACTTAGCTACCATGAATCTGGTCTTCATCACTATAAGGTCACATTGAGAATTTCATAAAAATAGGATCGCAGACACTGTGATATTTTGTGTTTGGTTTTCCTCACTTAGTTTAATGCCATTGCAATTAATTCCTGGATGGAACTCACCATATTGACAACCTATAGTTTTGTTTCATTTTTTATTCACTTGAGATGCATATTTGGGGACGTTACAAGAGATACTTTGAAATTTTATGTGCAAGTTTCTGTGTAAATATAAGTTTTCATTCTCTAGGATAAATCCCACCAGAGGGATTACTGAATCCTATGTTAAATACATGTTTAATTTTTTAAGAAGTTGACAAACTGCCTTCCAAACTAACTGTGCCATTTTATACGGTCACCAGCAATGTAGGAGAGACCCATTTGCCTCACATCTTTGTCAGACATCATGTTGCTAATAGTTGGTCATCTATTGTAATAAATATGCAGAGGTATCTCATAGCACATTTAATTTCCTTATCTGTGATGATTAATGGCAGTGCACATTTTTTCAAGTGCTTATTTGCCACTCCTTTAATCCTCTTTGGTAGTCTTTTTTTTTTTTTTCCTTTTTCTAATTGGACTCCTGGTTTACATACTATTGAGTTTAGTGGATTCTAGATGTCATTCCTTTATCAAATATAGGATTTGCAAATATAACTTCCCATTTTGTAGATTTCCTTTTTAATCTCCAAACAAGGACTATGTGGTTACTTTTTTTAAACATTTTGACTATTTTTACATTTTGATAAATTTTTTTTACTGTTGATAAAGTTTAATTTGTGATATCTTCTTTAATGCCTTTTGCATTATGTCTAGGAGTTCCTTGTCAACACCAGGGTCATGAATATTTTCTCCTACATTTTCTTCTAAATGTGTTACAGATTGCTCTTTCATATTTAGAACCAAAAAGTATTTTAAGTTCCTTTGTAAAGGCATGATATTTAGGTCAACTGTCAACGTTTTTGTATAGTAATGTCCAATTATTTCAACATCTTTTGCTGTAATTTCTCCTCCGTGGGACTGCTTCTGAACCATTATCAAAATTCAGCCGTGTACTGTGTAGCTCTTTGTGTGGAAGCTCTGTTCTGTTTTTCTGCAACACCATGCTGTCTTCATTAGCTGCTGATCTTTAGTAAGTTGTAAATTGATAATTAGCTTTTCTATAGCTACAAAGAATCATAGTTGGATATTGATAGTAATTTAACTAAACCTGTAAGGTAAGGGAGTTAGAGAAGGCGAGGTTCAAGAAAAAAAAACAAAAACAAAAAAACACAAAACTAGACGGGCACTTTACAGGAACAGATCACCTGTAATGAGGCGAGATGGGGCAGCAGTCAGATTAGTGAGTTGCTGCACTAAGTCAAGAAGAGGGTAGGTGTATATAGAAAACATATATATGCAGAGATACATCATTTTGAGGGGGTTTGTTTTTACTCAAAATTATTTTTGAATAGTTAGCTTTCAACAACTGGGGCAAGGAATTCCTGAGACCAGCCAGAGACCAGGATCAGCTGGGAGCTGAACGTAATCACTCTTAATGTTCATTCCTTTCTTTGGGGGAGAAAGTTCTTTATAGAACTTTTTATAGAATGATGGGGGAGGACCTGGAGGGGAGTTCAAACTCCAGGCTATTTTGAGCCGTGTAGCTTTCCTTCAAAACCCAAAGTTTAAAATGGATAAAACTAGCACCTTTAATATGATAAATCTTACAATCACTGAGCATCATACATTTAATTTTTCTTGATTTTTGTCATTAACATTTTTTTTGTTGTTGTTTATCAGCATGCAGACCCTGTACATATGTTTTAGATGTGCACCTAAATATTTTATTCTTTTTGGAGCAATTATAAATTGCCGGGAGCCGCCACAGGAGATCCCACCCATGACAGAGTCATGTGGAAGAGAACTGTTAAGCAAGGCTTCAGAGCTCAAGGGGCTCCCTAGGCTTTCTCAAGCATCTACCCCCAAACCAGAATCTGTCTGTTTTACTGTTTCATGATTTTCACCAACTCCTCTGACATTAACAGGGGGCTAACCCTGACCACGTTTCTCTGGAGAAAATCAACTTAAGGCTATAGCTAATAAGTCTCCTGGACATGAGAGGAATATTTCAAAACAAACCCCCTCTGCTAGCATTCTAGCTTGCTTGACAGGTATATGCAGACTCTTACAGCTATGCATACAATTATTTACAGCCTCCCAACTGTGAGAGGCATGGAAAGCCTAAAACAGGGCCTTTGAAAGAGTTAAAAGTTATTAGAGTAGTGCTGATGTAGGATTTCATCATTGGGCCAATGCTTGTTGCTAAGTTCCCATATCTCTTATCCACTGTGCACCAGGGAATGCATTAGTTAACATAGTGAGAATGCAAAAAAAAAACACGTGTAGCCTTGAATTTAACCATGTCAGACTTTTGAGCTAATTGGTTCTTTCTTGTAACTCACTGCACCTTTGCTCTGTGAAAAATGTAACTCTGTTTGGCATTTTCTGAGGCTGACATAGATTAGAAATATAAAGAAAAAATACTTTGGGGGAAAATAAGTTTTCTGGTTGAGCAGCCTTTATCAAAAGAGGGTCATAAAATGTTCACAGGCCTCCAAGACCAGAAGATACTGCACACATCATCATTTGTGGAAAAGGTATGCAGAAAAAATCATGGTTTCAATAAGGGCAAAACTGCTGGAATGTTGGGCTGACTCTGTATGACCTTGCATATTTCATTTCCCTCTATGTACAAAAAAGGTATATAAGTACCACTTAAAAATAAAGCTATGGATCTCACTCATCAAAGCAGCTTGATCTCCTCGTGTCAATCATTTTCCTCCTCTTACTCTCTCTTTCAGGCTAGTTCCCATCTGGAGTACAGAGATCCGCCGTGTCTACTTATCTGCCTGGGTTTCTGAGACCTGAATGGGAAGGCGCCCTGCACCTTCACTCCCTTGGGAGACTGGGAGGGCACCTGTGGCCTTACGTAGATGGTGTAAATCTCATGTCTTGAGGCTTTATTGATTTTCTGTATAAACCAAGGAACATCAGCCTCTTTTCTTGTCTCCTCTATTTTCTTATCTACAACATTCTTTCCTTATCTCTCTCTAAATCAATCGCCGACGCCGTTTCTCCTTCAGGTTTCCCTGGATCCTGTGGGGGGCTGGACCCCGGCAATAAATGGTGTTACATTTTTAATTTTTTCCAGTTGTTCATAGCTAGCATACAGAGATACAGCTGAGTTTTTTGTGTTGCTAACTGATATTTTACAACTTTTCAAACTCACTAGTTTTAGTAATTTTTGTTTTGCTTATCCCTTGAAATAGTCTGTACAGCTATATCAAGTTGTTTGCAAACAGAAATGGTTTTGTTTCTTGTTTCTAAACTATATGGCTTTTATTTCCTCTTGACATATTGTCCCAGGTGACCTTTCTTCAGTATATGCTTGATGAGAGAGATGAGAACAGTGCTAAATCTTCAGTTACTATTACAGTTTTGCTGTTATTTTTTTTTAATATATACTTATGTCATGCAGTCAGAGCTAATCAGCATTATGCTACTTTACTGACCTCTTTGGTTTGGCTCCAGAACATGCCTTAATGGTTGTGATTTAGAATAGCAATTCTTTAATTGAGTTGGAGAGTACTGTATTCAATTCCTGTGGTTGCTGTAATAAAATACTGATATACAGGCTGCTTAAAGCAATAGAAACTTATTGTCTCACCATTTGGAGGCTAAAATTTCAAAATCAAGATGTCAGGAGGGCCATATTGATTCTGAAACCTATAGGAGAGAGCCCTTACTTGCGTCTTACAGGGTCTGGTGTTTTCCAACTGTTGTAGCCACACGTTCTAGTAAAACAAACTTACTTAAAAGGGCCATGCAGATAGTGGAGTGTAGTTTATTACATGGCAGGCCCAAGGCAGAGTCTCCTCTCAGCCAAGGACCCCAACCAATTTTTGTGAAAACCTTATATACCGTAAGTGTATGTGCCCAAACCCACTTGCCCAAATTCCCTGAAACTAATCTGAACAAAGGAAAAGAAAGATACAAAGTTAACCCGTGATTCATATGCCTTAGGCCTGGGTAGTTAACAGTGGACAATTATCAATAGGCCTGTGGTCATATCCCGATAAACATAATGGAATGTATGATTCTATTCAGTTACACAGATAATTAGGGTATTCTTTTAGGCGATGGAGAGTCTAGGTACGAGCCCTGGGGCTCTTCTTAAAGGAACCAGGTTTTCCGGTTGGTCTGTCGTTTCCATAGATACTGGGCATATAGCTCAAAGTTCACAGTCCTGCCCAAGATGGAGTTCTGCTCTCAAGATGGAGCCTCTTCTGTCTGTTTCCTCCTTCACAACTATCTTTGGATTTCTTTGGCTTATCAATGCATCACTCCAAACTCAGACTCTGTAGCTTTATGTTCTGCAATTACAACTGCAATGACTATTTCCAAATACTGTCACACTTTGAGGTAATGAGAATTACAGTTCAACATATCCTTTGGGGTTAATTGAAGCAAAACCAAGAATAATAGCTTTTTTTTCACTGCTTATCCCATTATTTCAAGGATGCTCCAGGTTCTGGTAATATGTTTGTACTCCATGACTCTTTTGCCTTGACAATAGGTAGATTGCTCCAGGAAGCAAAGTGGCCTAAGTAACCTACACTATTAAGGTCTTGTTTTCACAGTTTAAATTTGAATTCCACAACAGCAGCCTCTCTCCGTTTGTTGTATGAAGTGAGGTCACTTGGACATAGTGTATGACTGGCATAGTGCTAAAGCAAATCCAGTTTTCAGAGACTAAGGAAGGAAAAATGAATCCTGCACTTGAAGCTCACAGAGGTGAGAAACATAAAACGTTAAGATGAGGAAAGAGAGGGAGAAAAAAAAGAAGAAAACATATACATATCCCTAATGGTCTCATACTTCTTGGTTCTAGTTCTTCAGGATGTTTATGACAATTTCTTTTTTTCTGGTGTTCTTTGAATCATTTTGATGAATCACCTCACTTTACATAAGTTAGTTACAAGTAAGTAACTCTTTTAAAAAAAATTGCTTGACCCAGATGCCATCAGAAAGATTCTAAAATGAGACAGATCTGTAGCTTTATGTTCTCCACAAAATGTAAAAAGGTGTTTCATTTGTGCAGTAAAAGTAAGGCAATTTTATGGAAGCATGTTAGTTAACAAGTAAATGTAATGAAGATAACATTGAAATTGTGTAAAATTAATTTAGTTGAATAGGAATTTAGAAGTTTCCTAGAAATCATAGAATATGATTGTTTTGATTCTGTTTCAAAAGAGTTTTAAAGAAGATTTGAACTGATCTCAACTTCCACAAAAATATTAGGTTGGTGCAAACATAACTGTGGTTTCAGACTGTGACATTTAAATCACTATAGTAGTGATATTAGTCAAAACTGGAACCATTACAATCAACAGATTTTTGCCAATGAGAAATACGTTGGCTTATTCCTGTAGCATAAAAATCTGTGCTTCGGGATTTGGCGAACTCTTGGAAAGCATTTTCTGCTTCCTGTTGGTTGTGGAAGTGTATTCCCTGTCAAAAGTGGTCAAGATGCAAAGATGTGGTAATCAGTTGTGAAGAGGTCAGGTAAATACGGCAGATGAGGCAAAATTTTGTCGTCCAATTCATTCAATTTCTGAAGCGTCAGTTGTGCGATGTGCAGCCAGGCATGGTCGTGGGGAAGAACTGGGCCCTTTCTATTGACTAATGAGGGCTGCAGGCATTGCAGTTTTTGGTATATCTCATTGATCTTCTGAGCATAATTCTCAGATGCACGGTTTTGCCAGGATTCAGAAAGCGTGATGCCTGTCTCTCATGTGAATTCTCTAGTTTGACATTCACATTGGTTAAAACTGAAGTATAAAGTACACTTAAAAAGTTGAAAGGATTTCTAATCTTTCATCCAAAATTTAATTGTACATAAAGTACACAGAACAGAAAACTCTCCTGAGGCATTTACAATTAATGTTGCATAATTTCTGTTTTTCCCTTTATCATGCAGGTTACCAAAGCAGGTTATCTCCCAAATCATTTTAATGTTTCAAATTTCAAAATGTTCATCAAACTCATGGCAATGAATGTAAGCACGCTTCACTAATTTTATTTAATAGTAAAGTTTTATCATCAACATTAGCTTGAGAAGTACATATTAAAATGTTTATTAAAATATGCCCACTAATTTAGTAGATTGTTATGATTATTTTGCATTGATTCTATTCCTCATTTATGTCCCAGATGAAATTCAAGGGAAAAATCTTTCATGTTCCTTTGGAATACCCTGTCAAATGTTTCATTTTTGCTCTGTGATCAAGTGTTGTTTCCAGTCTCCAACACTACCTAGTGGGACAAGAACATCAACATCTGGGTAAGAAGGTAGCACTATGAGAGCAAAAACTTCCTCCACCCCACTTTAATCTGTTCTCTAACTGATTTCAATCTATTCTCAAGTCAGGTAAATATATGTTAGTTCTCCATAGGGTATGCTCTTTCACATTTCTTTTACAGTTATCAGCTAAGAAACAAATTTAAGATGTAGTAAGAATGAAAGTAGGATGTGGTCCACTATATTATCAGTTAGACTTCTAACAACCATTACCATTAAATTATAACATTTCTTTGGAGTTAAAAAAAAAAAACTAAAATACATGAAGAGATTTGAAAACTTAAATATATTTTACTAAATGACAGGCACCATTCTTGGAAAACTACATCTGTTGTATAATATTAATTCTTAAAACAATCCTTAAAAGGTATTTATTATTTATAAAACTGAAATGAATTAGACTGGGAAATTTTCAAGTAATAAAGTCAGGATGACAGAGGGTTCCCAGAGCTGCCATTGCTGCAGGGTACTTGATAGGAGCTGGAAACCACCATTAAGACAATTTTTTAATAAATAATTTACCATCTCAAGCTATTGGATTTTCTAGTGCAGATATTATGATTGGCATTTGGAAAAGTTAGCCAGCTACTATTGGCATGGAGAATGCTTCATATATGATCTACTTGAGCAATGAAATTGAAAGTTGTTAATAAATAAGGAAAAATAGAGTAATAATGGGAGATGAAGCACCAGTCTATGTTCAATACAGGATACAGGATGCTTGGGGCCGGTGTATGGGATGAACCGGGGGGATGGGCAGGGAAGGGAGGTGGGAGGGGGCTTTAACATGGGGAGATCGTCCACACCTGTGGCTGATTCATGTCAATGTATGGCAGAACCAATGCAGTGCTGTGAAATGGAATAAGCATTAAACAAAAAATAAAAATAAAAAAAAAAAAATTAGTATCTAGAGTATGTTTACACAGTTAAGTAGTTAATGTTCTACTATCTGTTATCATAATGCTTAACTATTAGTATATTAGAGAATAAAATATGAAGAAAATAAAACAGTGAAAATTATGTTTTAGAACAATGTGCTTTTAAAAGTTTAAATTAAAAATTTTTGAACTTGAGGATAATCAGGAGGAAAATTTATTCTTAACAATTCCTGGCATGTTATAGGAGCACAACAAAATTCATTGCATATTGGTGAGTAACTGAATTTATAGAAGATTAGGTTAATGAGGAAATCTGTTGCAGGTTTTTCTTAACTAGCCTAGGGGCCCAGGACTCTTACCACTTTTATAAATCGCTGAGCATCACCTTTGAGCAGGAAATATGCCTCATTCCCTCTTGGCCCAAATTCATATTTTAGAATTATATCATAGTTGCCTTGCAATTGAACTTCATGTTTTGAAAGGAAGCCTGGTTGACACTAACATTCACATTCTCCTCGCTCAGTTCTTTCTCAAGAAAACTGCTGATTTTCAGCTGGAATTTTTGAGATTCTGAAAGAATTGTGGGTTTGAGAAAGTACTTAACCAATAAGAAATCTACAAGTTGCAACTCAACATCTTCATCGTATTTTGAAAAACTGAAGGTCTTGGGCTTATTCTACATCCAGAGTTGGATTTTCTAGTTCCGTCTATGAAAATCAGTACTCTGGTTGTCACCTCTGTGAGAGTATCCTACTGTTTAATTTTATAAGGATAGATCACCTCCTTTATTCATATAACACTTTTAGGATCTTATATGTTTCAGACTGTACTGGGTCCTGGAGGTTAAGACAACAACAATCTGATAGCTTTCTTGTTAAGAGTTCACAATTTCAAGAGGAAAAGAGTATAATAAATATAGTGGGCAAGGAAAAGAAAAGCCCAGGACTAGACAGATTCACTGGTGAATCGGGTACAAGATGAATGACCTTCTAAGCCTGATGAGCACTTTACTATCTTTATATTTTAGATAGATTGTATTTCCCTTTTAGTCAATGGCAGAGATTGAGTGTGATGGAGTGACTAAAATATTAGGACCTTAATTATCAAATTATTTCTTTAAATAATATTTGTATAAGATAACTAATATAAAATCAAGATACACCAGAATAGAAAGAGATAAGACTATGTAGCCAAAAACAGCAGAAACTGATAGAAATAGAATGACAATATTACACATAATGCAATATCTGAAATAATTAAATGACTATGGTATTTAAGATATCAAAGATGAAATTTAAATTAAAATTTGACAGAAAACTGGAAGCTATAAAAATAATACAGAAAATGTACAAGAGATCCCAACACATGCATAGAATGAAGAATTTGGTGAGATTTAGATTCTAGTCAAAAATATTGGGTTGGCTATCTTCCAAGATAATGTAGCTTCTTGTGAGACAAGAAGCAGAAATCATGGAAATACAACTAAAGAGAGAAGAGGGCAAATCAGAATCCATTTAGGGGAACTCTGGAAGGAAATGCAAAGGCTACACAGTGATGTACTTGCACCACATTCCAAGACAGCCATGAGATGCTAAGCTTCACCTCTTTCTCATTGGGGCCAAAGCGGGTTGTTTCCGTGCTATCATAATTGGCTACTAGTTCATATTTTGTATTCTCAAAATGTGGCCTGCTTAACTCATCCACGGCCTGGCCTCCTGATGGCAGCACTTGTTTGCTGTTGCCTACGGAGAAGGCAATGGCAGCCCACTCCAGTACTCTTGCCTGGAAAATCTCATGGACGGAGGAATCTGATGAGTCGCTGAGAGTTGGACACAACTCAGTGACTTCACTTTCACTTTTCACTTTCATGCATTGAAGAAGGAAATGGCGACCCACTCCAGTGTTCTTGAATGGAGAATCCCAGGGATGGCAGAGCCTGATAGCCTGCTGTCTGTGGGGTCGCACAGAGTCAGATGCGACTGAAGCTTCCTAGCAGCAGCAGCACGATTCAGCTATGTCTCTTGTCTCTCGGCCAAAGGTCCCGGGCTGTGTTCTGACAACAGTGCCCAGGCTCATTCCAGAAATGACCTTGACTGGCCAACGATCCCCAAAGAAAGCCTTTTTCCTTTTCCAAGAGATTGTTGCAGGGCTGTAACATGACCCATTTTGGCACTGAAACACAGAGAAGCCTCCAATTAGTTTTCCCAACACCATTTATGGAAGAGATAAGGCTTTCCTCTTTTATATTATCGGTTCCTTTGCTGTAAGTTAATTAACCTTATATCTGTGGGTTGTTTTTGAGCTGTATATTCTGTTCCATTGTTCTGTGTCAGTTTTTATGTTGATATACTGTTTTGTTCCTATCAGTTCATCTCAGTCACTCATTCGTGTCCGACTCTTTGCGATCCCATGAATTGCAGTACGCCAGGCCTCCCTGTCCAAAACTATCTCCTGGAGTTCACTCAGACTCATGTGCATCGAGTCAGTGATGCCATCCAGCCATCTCAACTTCTGTCGTCCCCTTCTCCTCCTGCCTCTAATCCCTCTCAGCATCAGAGTCTTTTCCAGTGAGTCAGCTCTTCTCATGAGGTGGCCAGAGTACTGGAGTTTCAACTTTAGCATCATTCCTTACAAAGAAATCCCAGGGCTGATCTCCTTCAGAATGGCTTTCTAATATAGTTGGAACGTAAGAAGTGTGATTTCTTCAGCTATGTTCTTCTTAAGATTTCTTAGGCTACCCAGTGTCTTTTGTGGTTCCATACATATTTTAGAAGGATTATCTGTTCTATTTTTGTGAAAAATTGCCATTGGAACTTTAATAGGGATGCATGGAATCTGAAGATAGCTTGGAGTAGTAAGATATTTTTGACTATTAATGATTTCAGTTGATGAGCATGGATTGTCTTTCCCACTTCTTTGTGTCTTCTTTAATTTATCAGTATCATTGTTTTCAATGTATACAATCTTTCAACTCTGGTTAAATTCATTCTGAGATGTTTTATTCATTCTGCTGCTGCTGCTGCTAAGTCTCTTCAGTCATGTCCGACTGTGTGACCCCATAGACGGCAGCCCACCAGGCTCCCCCGTCCCCGGGATTCTCCAGGCAAGAACACTGGAGTGGGTTGCCATTTCCTTCTCCAATGCATGAAAGTGAAAAGTGAAAAGGAAGTCATTCAGTCGTGTCTGATTCTTAGCGACCCCATGGACTGCAGCCTACCAGGCTTCTCCATCCATGGAGGCAATTGCAAATGGGATTGTTTTCTTAGTTTCTCTTCCTGATAGGTTGTTAATAGTGTTAACAGTAGGGCTATTAATTCTAATTAGAAAAGCAGCACATTTTTATATATAGATTTTGTATCTGACTTTACTAAATCACTGAGTAAATAACATTGACCAAAGTACCTCTGAAGGAACATTAGAAACCAGTTAAGAAAGTATAGTCACCAAACAAACTCTCAACTGAGGAAAAAAAAAAAAAAAAATAAAAAAAAAGGAGAACAACCTCAGAGACCTTT
>SJYC01134937.1:0-28127 GCA_006408675.1 Madoqua kirkii
GGATAGTAGATTCTCAATATTAGTAAATAATTTTTCTCTATCTTAATTTTTAATAAGATTTTTTTTAGTGAAATTTCTATTGAAACATACACACCAAAAGAGTTGAAAATGAACATGGTAGCAATGAAAGAGAATAAGTGTTGGTGAGGACATGGAACAGCTAGAAATCTCATATACTGCTAGTGGTCATGAAAATTAGCACAACCACTTTGGGAAAACAAAATGTTTGGCAATATCTAGTAAATCTGAGCATATACATGCTCCATGAGCCAGAAATTGTGTTCCTAGTTATATACTCAACTGTATACTGATATTCTCCAAAAGATATGTCTTAGAATGTTCATAGAAGTGCTATTTGAATTAGCCAAAAATTGGGAATGATCCAAATGCCCACTAACAGTAGACTGTAAAATAACATGTAATATATTTGCATAATGTAATAATATACAACACTAAAAATTAAAGACCTACAACTCTACATAAGAGTGTGAATAAATCTCTCAAGTAAAATATAGGGTGAAAAAAGCAAGATAAAATAGAGTCCATTATATATTATTCCTTTTATATAAATTACATAAACAGGTAGAACTAACCTATTTTGTTAGAAGTGAGGATAGTGGTTACCTTTGGGGTTGGTAGTGACTGAAAGGGAGCACAAAGGAGGTTTCTGAGATGCTAGTACTGTTCTGTTTTCTGACAATCTGCATCTGGTTATATGGTGTGTTTGTTCTTTAAAATTTATCAAGGTGTATAATTATGTATAATTTTTAAATGAAAAAATAGTGTATCTCTGGAAATATTATAGATTGATGTCATCTTCAAAGACTTAAAAACAGTATATATGATGATTCTTTTTGGCCAGTACAGGAGAAAAATAGGTTCTTGGAGAATGACAGTTTATTATCATAATAAACTTGATCAAGTCTTACTACTATTTCAGATATTGTTTCTTTAGGTGGACTAAATCAAGTTGGGCTCTGGTTTCTGGTCTGCACTATTGATCTGGCAAAAGCTATTTCTCTGTATTGATTAGCAGAGACCGCCAGAAGCAATTTGCCTTCATCTGGCAGGGCAGCAGCACCCCTCATTGTATCACCTTTGACTCTTTGTATTAACCTAGTACCCAGTGCCCATGATCAAACTGCTATCCTACATGTAGTAGGAACATACATTTGTTGTCTTACCTCTGGCTTTTTGTTTTAATCTAGTACTCAGAAACCTTAATCAGCTTGCCATTCCACATCTATTGGGGACATATGTGTGGTCTACTATATTGACATTTTACTGTTTGAAAATGATCAACAAGTTTCCTGGGTGCAAGAGGGTAGAGATGATTATGCCTCGTGAAAACTCTTGCATTGCTTCCTTGGACAGCTTCTACAAATTGAAAAAGCAAGAGGGTTCCAGAAAAACATCTATTTCTGCTTTATTGACTATGCCAAAGCCTTTGACTATGTGTATCACAATCAACTGTGGAAAATTCTGAAAGAGATGGGAATACCAGACCACCTGACCTGCCTCTTGAGAAATCTCTATGCAGGCCAGGAAGCAACAGTTAGAATTGGACATGGAACAACAGACTGGCTCCAAAGAGGAAAAGGAGTTTGTCAAGGCTATATATTGTCACCCTGCTTATTTAACTTATAGGCAGAGTACATCACGAGACACGCTGGGGTGGAAGAAGCACAAGCTGGGATCAGGACTGCTGGAAGAAATATCAATAACCTCAGATATGCAGATGACACCACCCTTATGGCAGAAAGTGAAGAGGAACTAAAAATCCTCTTGATGAAAGTGAAAGAGGAGAATGAAAAAGTTGGCCTAAAGCTCAACATTCAGAAAACGAATATCATGGCATCTAGTCCCATCACTTCATGGGAAATAGATGGGGAAACAGTGGAAACAGTGTCAGACTTTATTTTGGGGGCTCCAAAATCACTGCAGATGGTACTTAAAGCTCAACATTCAGAAAACGAAGATCATGGCATCTGGTCCCATCACTTCATGGGAAATAGATGGGGAAACAGTGGAAACAGTGTCAGACTTTATTTTGGGGGCTCCAAAATCACTGCAGATGGTGATTGCAGCCATGAAATTAAAAGACGCTTACTCCTTGGAAGGAAAGTTATGACCAACCTAGATAGCATATTCAAAAGCAGAGACATTACTTTGCCAACAAAGGTCCGTCTAGTCGAGGCTAGTTTTTCCAGTGGTCATGTATGGATGTGAGAGTTGAACTGTGAAGACAGCTGAGCACCAAAGAATTGATGCTTTTGAACTATGGTGTTGGAGAAGACTCTTGAGAGTCCCTTGGACTGCAAGGAGATCCAACCAGTCCATTCTAAAGGAGATCAGCCCTGAGTGTGCTTTGGAAGGAACGATGCTAAAGCTGACACTCCAGTACTTTGGCCACCTCATGCAAAGAGTTGACTCATTGGAAAAGACTCTGACACTGGGAGGGATTGGGGGCAGGAGGAGAAGGGGACGACAGAGGATGAGATGGCTGGATGGCATCACTGACTCGATGGACATGAGTCTGAGTGAACTCCGGGAGATGGTGATGGACAGGGAGGCCTGGCATGCTGCAGTTCATGGGGTCACAAAGAGTCAGAAACAACTGAGTGACTGAACTGAACTGAAGTGAGGATATTTTCATGAAATTCAGGAATTTTTTTTTCCTATTGACTTAGATTCCAGTGTATCTTTGAGGCACATTAACCACTCATACAGTGAATTGTAATAGAGAAAAAGCTCACGGCCTTTTCCTTTATCAGAGCAAAACCTAAATAGAAATGTTGCCCTCATACAGTTTCAAGATGTACATGTATGCTAAGATGCACAGACGTGTCCACCTCTTTGTGACCCTGTAGACTATAGCTCACCAAACTCCTCTGTCCATGGGATTCTCCTGGCAAAAATACTGGAGTAGGTTGCCTTTTCCTCCTCCAGGGGATCTTCCAAATCAGGGATCAAACCCCATCTCTTACTTCTCCTGTATGGGCAGACAGGTTCTTTACCTGCTGAGCCACTGAGGAAATTTCAAGATACAGTATGGTAATTATTGTGTTTTTGAAAATAATTTTTTAAAATCAGGAATCTTTAAGAAATCAAAATAAGAAAGTCTAAATAAAAATAAAAAGCAAGCATTTTGATATCTATATCCAAAATTAGACAAGTATTTTTTTATTAGTTCTACCTAAAATATCTATTTTGGAGTGTTAAACGGATGAGGAAATCCCAAAGTTGTAATAACATTGTTAGAACCACCATGCAGTTCCATTGTGTGTGTATGTGCTCAGTCACTCAGTCGAGTCCGACTCTTTGTGCCCCATGGACTGTAGCCCTCCAGGCTCCTCTGTCCAAGGGATTCCCCAGGCAAGAACACTGGAGCAGGTTGCCATTTCCTCCTCCAGGGGATCTTCCTGATCCAAGCATCAAACCCATGTCTCTTGTGTCTCCTGCATTTGCAGGCATATTCTTTACCTCTATGCCACCTGGGAAGCCCCATAATTCCATTTTGTATTGCTGAAATTTCTCTGCACACCCAGGTTTCCCTGGTAGCTCAGATGGTAGAGTCTGCCTTCCGTGCGGGAGACTCAGGTTCGATTCCTGGGTCGGAGAGATCCCCTGGAGAAGGAAATGGCAATCCACTCTGTATCGTTGTCAGGAAATTCCAGGGATGGAGGAGCCAGGCAGGCTACAGTCCATAGGGTCACAAAGAGTCAGACATGACCGAGGGACTTCACTCATTACTCACATGCACACCAAGAAAATAAATTTTTTAGAAAGTTGCAAATATGGATTTGTCTAAATTACATAGAAAAAACTGTAATTTTTTAAAATCCAATGTAACTCACTAACTCACTTGATTAATAAAGACAGTCAAAGTTTAGAATTTTACAGAGTATAAGAGTAGAAAACCAGTTTCAGAGAGTCCCTGGGTTTCTGCACAAATGTTCCTGGTTATAGGTCCTATACTAGACTGGAAGAATCAGAATTTTGGCAGATTGTTACAAAAAATCTGCATTTTAGCAATCCAAACATTCACACGAAAAATCCATAATCAAAATAATAAGTGATAAAGCATTGCCTTTGTTTTGATGAATGTTTTCGCTCAACCTCCAGAGAAGCCTTTGTGAGATGTTATTTGACACCCAGTTAAAAGTTCAAGATAAGACCTTACTAACCTGCTAGGACTCATGTGAAGAGCTGACTCATTGGAAAAGACCCTGATGCTGGGAGGAATTGGGGACAGGAGGAGAAGGGGACGACAGAAGATGAGATGGCTGGATGGCATCACCAGTTCAATGCACATGAGTTTGGGTGAATTCCAGGAGTTGGTGATGGACAGGGAGGCCTGGCATGCTGTGGTTCATGGGGTCGCAAAGAGTAGGACATGACTGAGCAACTGAACCGACTGAACTGAACTTGCTAGAGGTTTCCTCACTGAAGCTGAAATCCAGGGAACTCATGAGAACTGAATTACAATAGACTGGCTGATAAGCCATAAATTATCATTTCAATAGAGGTAAGTGAGAGTGGTTATCTGGTCATGATCTTTTTTGTATAGTTTCTCTGTGTATTCTTGCCACCTCTTCATAATATCTTCTGCTTCTGTTAGATCCATACCATTTCTGTCCTTTATTGTGCCCATCTTTATATGAAATGTTTCCTTGGTATCTGTAGTTTTCTAACGAGATCTCTAGTCTTTCCCATTCTTTTGCTTTACTCTATTTCTTTGCACTGATCACTGAAGAAGGCTTTCTTATCTCCCCTTGCTATTCTCTGGAACTCTGCATTCAGATGGGTATATCTTTCCCTTTCTCCTTTGCCTTTTGCTTCTCTTCCTTTCTCAGCTATTTGTAAGACCTTCTCAGACAACCATTTTGCCTTTTTGCATTTCTTTTTCTTGGGAATGGTCTTGATCATTGTCACAAACCTCCTTCCATAGTTCTTCAGGCACTCTGTCTATCAAATCTAATCCCTTGAATCTATTTCTCACTTCCACTGTATAATCATAAGGGACTTGATTTAGATCATACTTGAATGGTCTAGTGCTTTTCCCTACTTTCTTCAATTTTAGTCTGAATTTTGCAATAGGACTTCATGATCTGAGCCACAGTCAACTCCCGGTCTTGGTTTTGCTGATTGTATCGAGCTTCTCCATCTTTGGCTGCAGAGAATACAAAATTATTAGACTAATAAATCCAGTAATGCTGCATAATACAAAATTAAAATACAGAAACTTATTGCATTTTTATATGCTAATATTGAATAAGCAAGAGAGACATGAAGAAAAGCAATCTCATTTGCAATTTCATCATAAATAATAAAATACCTCAGAACAAATTTAACCAAGAAGGTAAAAAAACTGTAAGACATTCAGGGAAGACACTGAAGACAACTGAAAAAAGGGAGCAATGCACCACGCTCATGGATTACAAGAATCAGTAGTTTTTAAATGTCCATATTGCCTAAAGCAATCTACAAATGCAATGCAATGCTTGTCAAATAACCAATGGCATTTTTCAGAAAACTAGAACAGATAATCTTAAGATTTGCCTGCAACAGGAAAAGTCCTCAAATAGCTAAAGCAGTATTGAGAATTATAACATAACAGCAGGAATAACAGCAGGAATTATCACATCCCAGCTCATCTTTCCTGAACTCAACAATAATTGAAATTTGTCTCAGATTTATCTTAACATACCTTTTGGACATTTCCTCATGGGAGAAGGCAATGGCACCCCACTCCAGTACTCTTGCTTGGAAAATCCCATGGACAGAGGAGCCTGGTGGGCTGCTGTCTATGGGGCTGCACAGAGTGGGACACGAGTGAAGCGACTCAGCAGCGGCAGCAGTCATCACGCTTGATTAAGCTTCTCTTTGATAGTGATTCTCAGCTTTCCACTAAACACAGAATTTGATTCCAGGGGAGATTTTTAATCCCTTCAATATCCAAATCAGCACTGATAAGGAAATAGGGTTTAATCTAAGGGTAATTTATGCTTGGAAATGTTCATCTTTTCTCTTGTTTCACCTAATGTTTATGAATTAAGACTCTAATACATTTTGAGAAACTGAAAACTAGGAACCAAAGAGATCAGAACACTTACAAAAGTGAATAGCTCCCCCAATAATTTCTGATTTTATGGCAGGAATTTTCACTGAACTGGATTCTTTAGGGGCCTTTAGAGATGCTTGACATCTCTCTTTAGACAAGTCATTAATGACATAAAAGTGAAAATGACAGTACCATACCTACAATTTTAAAAATTGGCTTTATTTTGTCATTTCCACAATATTAAAAAAAAGGTACAATACAGCTTGCAACTAAGAATGTTAGTAACGTTTTGTTTCCTCGGCACTTTTTAACGATTACTGAAGCATTAGTTTTCTGAAATGTTGGAGGGGATGCCCTGTTCCAATAAAGGTCTTCCCAAAATGTTAACTAGAGGTGAAATGCAGAAAATGTTTTTGAAAAGCCTATATAATTTTGAGTTGTGTTGCAGTTTGTTCTCTTCTTCACTCTAAGTAGTCAAGTAATCTTTTCATTTTGTCATTCTGGAGCCCAAAAAGTAGAAGTAATTGGGAGCCCATCATATCATCACATAAAATTATACCATTTTATATCACCTAGTTCTGTCTGCTGGGAGACCTGGAAGTGATGAGAAGTCAGAGCAATGAGCATACCTAAGGCCTCGCTCCTGATTTCTAAATGCCATTCTCTATTTAGAGGAGTCACAGCTAGTGGCTGATTGCAGTGGTGGTGCAAGGGAAGTTCAAACGAGACTAGAACATCTCCTACACCAGAGAGAGCACAAAGAACACTGGAGACGCGCCAAAGCGCACGAGAGCCAACTTGGCCTCAAGGCATCTGAGAAATTCCGGGAAATCTGAAACATGAAAATAAATAATGACAACACAGATTATACTCTCTAAATAAGAAAGAACATACGAGCCTAATGAGAAGTATTGGCAAGCTTTTTGGTAACAGGCCAGTAAAGGTTTTAGTTTTACAGCACAAATATTATGTAAGTATTTATATAACAAGAAACAAAAATCCACAGATTCTTCTGTAAGAATTTATTCAAGCTTATACTTTAACTCTTTGTAATACACGTCTACTAAAGACAAGGTCAGCTTCACAGATGTTAGGAGATAGCTTACAGTCGTATATTTTCTATGGACATGTTTCTTTAGATGCTTTTATTGTTTAGTCACTAAACGGTGTCCAACTCTTTTCAACACCATGAACTGTAGCCCAGTCAGTCTCCTCTGTCCACAGAATTTCCCAGGCAAGAATACTGGAGTGGGTTGCCATTTCCTTTTCCAGGGGGTCTTCCTGGCACTGTGATAGATACTATTAGACCTAAAATAGACAAATAGCTTATCCTGCTTGGTTACAAATGAATCACTGCAAATTTATTTTAACTGCAGCATCATTTTTTATTTTTGTGAAGCCATTTTGTTGAGACGAGAAATTCTGTTTAAAACTTTGTATTTTTTCTGTCCATTTCTTTATGTAACTTAAGAATACTGTGACAACTACTTAGTCTGCTTAGATGAATGCATGTTGTATCCTTTTAGCTTAGCTATAGTATTATTAGGGGTTCCCTGATGGCTCAGTGGTAAAGAATCCACTTGCCAGTGCAAGAGATGTGGGTTCTATCCCTGGGCCAGGAAGATCCCCCAGAGAAGAAAATGGCTACCCACCCCAATATTCTTGTCTGAAAAATCCCACGGACAGGGAGCCTGGTGGGCTATAGTCCATTGGGTCGCAAAGGAGTCAGGCTTGACTGAACAGCTAAAGCAATGATATAGCATTACTGTGTAATAAAAACACTGCTTTATCTGTTCATCAATAAAAGTAATCCATTCTCCACTGTGCCTTCAAAGCATGACATTCGAATCTATTTTTCTTATTTTTCCATGATAAGAATGTCCTGGTAATAACAAGTAAACTATTAAAGTTATGGCCATATGTACTCTGAAAGGTAGTTTATTTATAATGACATTATTGATATCATTTTTGAGGTAACATGGGTTGTATTATGTAAACTTTGTAACTACTATCCCAAACCTTTGTTAGAAAAGAATAAAGAAGAAAAAATACAGTGTTTCTCTGGAGACATGTGTCCCTTCCTCAGGCCATGTGTGGTAGCTCTGAGTCCTTCCAACAGAGAAGTTCAGAAAGGCAGAAGGAAAAACCAGGAGGAGACCTGGAAAATGAGAAACCTTCTGATGCAAGAATCAGGACTCCTTCCATCCTTGTTTAAAGTAAGAACTTAGGAAAGAAAATCATACATGTCTCTTGGGAAAGATAAACAGAGTTGTGAGCAAATTGAAATCAAAGCAAGTGAAGCAGCCAGGAACCCTAAGCTGAGCTCAGATTAGCAGAGAAGGACCAGTAGATGTGGGCTTCCCTGGTGGCTCAGATGGTAAAGAACCCGCCTGCAATGCAGGAGATCTGGGTTCAGTCCGGGAGTTGGGAAGATCCCCTGGAGGAGGGCATGGTAACCCACTCCAGTATTCTTGCCTGGAGAATCCCCAGGGACAGAGGAGTCTGGTGGGCTACAATCTGTGGAGCCGCAGAGTCGGACATGACTGAGTGACTAGCCCAGCGTCAGCGGATGCTGAATCTGAGGCTGGAGGTGCCGCACAGCTCGACTGTGGACCTCACACAAGCTGCATCGCTTCCCCCTCAGCCTGATTAACTTCCAGGAACCCATACTCTCAAGGAGCCGGCAAAAGTCAGGAGCCACAGAAAGCAGTTAGAAAATGCAGCTAAAACAGTATTCTACTCACAGTAGCTACAAAAAGTATCTATGTAGGTTCAGGAATAAATTTAACAAGAAAGGAGCAAGGCTTTTATATGAGCAGTGTTCTTTACCAAGAACCTGAAAGAAAACAGAAATAAGTGGTAAGTGCAGAAGTTCTGAATGAAAATATTCAGTTTGTAAAGGTGTCACTTATTAAATTATAATTTAAACCAATAACAAAATTCCAATAGGATTCTTTATGAGAGTGATAAATTTATAAGTTAAAATGTCAATTTTCAGTAAAAAGTTTATCAGCCAATGTGTCATTATACAAGAATCAAATCATATACATAAAATTATTTACAAGATAATGAAGTCTATTATAGTTTGTAAGAAAATGATATATTATTCAATAAATAATGTTAGGTAAATTTGCTTTATTTGAAAAAATACATTGTTTTTTTTATTTTATTTTTTAATTTTTAAAAATAAATTTATATAGAAGTACAGTTAATTTTAAGACAAATCAACCCTGCATGCTCATTGAAAGGACTGATGCTGAAGCTGAAGCTCCAGTAATTTGGTCATTTGATGTGAACAGACGGCTCACTGGAAAGTCCCTGATGCTGGGAAAGATTGAGGGCAGAAGGAACAGAGGATGAGGTGGCTTGATGGCATCCCCAGTGCCATGGACATGAGCTTGGGCAAACTTCAGGAGATGGTGAGGGACAAGGAGGCCTAGTGTGCTGCAGTCCATGGGGTCACAAAGAGTCAGACACACCGGGCAGCTGAACAGCAACAGCAATAACAACAACAATAGTTGATCTACAAAGTTGTGTTAGTTTCTGCTGTATAGCACAGTGAATCAGTTATCGTATACATATATCTACTCTTTTTTAGATTCTATTCCCATACAGAGTATTCTTAAACATAAAAATAATATCCAGATGAAATAAGATATAATCTATGAATATATGGTAATACTTGAGATACAGATGTTGTAATTGTTGTTTATTTGCTAAGTTTTATGTCCCACTTTTTTGCGACCCCATGGACTATAGCCCGCCAGGCTCCTCTGTGAGATACAAATGTTCATAAGTAAAACACAGAATGTATAAGTCATAAAACACAATTGAGTCATTTGATTACTTAAAAATTAAAATCTTAAAAGTGAAAACAGTCCACAAGCAGTGTATTTTAAATTGACAGTGCCTAAGGATCACAGATTGATCACATGTTATGACCACCCCTTTTGCTCAAAGACTTCAGAAATTACTGAATGAAAAATTTAGAGATATCCCGTAATTGTTTGCCACAATATTAAGGGAATCTTCTTTTGATCAGAAACTGAGGAATCTCTGGAAATAAAAACAGGTCACAAGTGCACATGATATGAAGCTACAACATTAATATTTATTAATCCCTGAGGTTCTTCAACAGTAAGCCAAAGGCAGTCAAGGATTACAACGTTTAAAAAAATTGTCTTTGGGATTTGAGCTCTTGGGATTATTTGTATTTGGCTGAAAATTTTATTCTTCATTTATATACCAGATGAACTTCAAGGGGAAATCTTTCATCTTTTTGGAGAAAATCTTGTGAAACCTTTCACTCTGAGTCACAGACAACGTGATTTTTCCAGTCTCAACAGTACCTGGGACGGACAGCAAAGAAGTTGCTTCGGTGAAGTTTTAAGGGTGGGGAAACATCATAACTTAGTGTTGGAAAAAACATTTTTTTTCCTCTTTTACTTTTTTCTTTGCCAAGTTCCCACTTATGCCTCCACAAAGCCATGACTCACTCACTTTATGGAAGCAGCAAAAAAACTTACCATTGTATTTATGTTATAATTACATATAGACAATGTGCCTTCAACTACCTGGGAAAAAAAGAAAGTACTATAAATTGATGACTGTTTTGTTCCAGGCTAACACTGGTTATTGTACATTACAGAAGTACTTAAAAATTCCATAAGATCACTCAGCTAATATTTAGCAATGAGGACATGAATTTTCACATGGAGATTTTAAGTAGTCCAAGGTTATACATTTATAATGCAAAGCTAAAATTATTACACCTTACTCAGTTTAGATGTGAGACAGCCTTAAACTAAATTTACAGAGATACTGATTTCTGATGACAAACAGCAGCTGATAGGAGGAGTAGCAATAAAAGAATATGATTTTAAAAATACATGGAAATATAAACAAATGAAACTGCAAATAAACTGAAAACACAAACAAAAACTTAGTAAAGACTGGTACCAGTTCTTATTTTTCAAGAGAAAGGGGAAAATTATACCTCAGATTAAGTGAAAGAAATGCTAACTTAGAGAAATACAAAGCCAGTGTTTATTGCTACTGGACATAGACGCATATAACCTTTCATGTGTTCCAATCTATTTGTCATATGAAGAATTCATTTATTCTGCAAACTCAAATTATGAAAGGTCAAATAAATGAGATGTTTTCATAAACTTTATGATATGAGATGTTGGTATAATAAAAGATATCTAACAGCCCCTCTCAATAGTGAAAGAAAGTCATTTGTGTTACTGAATCTCCCTAGGGGGAGGTTCAGGATAAATTACGGAGATGTAAAAGCAGCCTGTGATGGACAATAGTACAGTCATCACTTCATCATCAGTTCTGTGGTCTTGTTAATGAGGCGAAAGAGTTTAACATTAAATGAACAATCGCTTTGTGCCAGGCACTGTGCTAGGCATTGGTAGATTTTCAAGTGTCAGGTAGAAGAACTTACAATTTTAGGATATTTATCAGATACCTTCCAGGAAAACATAATGTCGTTTCTTGTAAGATAAGAAGCAGAAATCATGGAAATGCAACTAACTAGGTAAGAGAAGAAGGCCAAAGGGATACCATTTTTGGAAACTCTGGAAGGAAACCCGAAGACTACCCTGTGGTTCACTTGTGCCATAAACCCAGACAACCATTCATGGCTAAACTTCACCTTTTCAAAGGAAATGGCCTTCTTTCCTTGACAACAATATTGGGTTATTATAGTTTCATAACTTGCTACTGGGTCATACTTCATATTCTCAAATGTGGCCTAAAAACATCACCCACAGCTTCCTGATTCAGTTCTTTACCCAGAAATTCACAGAATTTTAACACAGAACTTCTGAGATCCTAGGGTATGAAAATTATGCAAATTATAAGAAAAAAGACTTATACCAATGTCACAGCTAAATATCATCATGGGGATGAAAAATGTAAGTGCTTAAGCTGTATATTAATTTTGATTTGGACCATGAGAGGTGACTTATCCCTTCTTGGTAAATTAGTCTTGACTTGTCTACTGTTAGAGTGCTTATATGGTTGCATTTCAGGAATTCTTACATTTCATTTTGGCCACTTGAAGTGAAGAACTAACTCATTGGAAAAAACCCTGATGATGAGAAAGATTAGGGGCAGGAGGAGAAGGGGACAACAGAAGATGAGATGGCTGGATGGCATCACCAACTTGATGGACATGAGTTTTAGTGAACTCCGGGAGTTGGAAATGGACAGGGAGGCCTGGCATGCTGCAGTCCATGGGGTCACAAAGAGTAGGACATGACTGAGTGACTAAACTGACATTTCATTTTATCTGTGTTCACTCAGCAAATATTTTGAAAGTACCTACTACATTTCGAACTGTTCCAAATGATGGTGCAAGTGAACAGAAAAATAACAATATAGCCAGGGCAGGAAAATAGATGGGGAAAAAGTGGAAACAGTGTCAGACTTTATTTTGGGGGCTCCAAAATCACTGCAGATGGTGACTGCAGCCATGAAATTAAAAGACGCTTACTCCTTGGAAGGAAAGTTATGACCAACCTAGATAGCATATTCAAAAGCAGAGACATTACTTTGCCAACAAAGGTCCGTCTAGTCAGGGCTATGGTTTTTGCAGTGGTTATGTATGGATGTGAGAGTTGGACTGTGAAGAGGGCTGAGCACCGAAGAATTGATACTTTTGAACTGTGGTGTTGGAGAAGACTCTTGAGAGTCCCTTGGACTGCAAGGAGATCCAACCAGTCCATCCTAAAAGAGATCAGTCCTGGGTTTTTGTTGGAAGGACTGATGCTAAAGCTGAAACTCCAATACTTTGGCCACCTGATGTGAAGAACTGACTCACTGGAAAAGACCCTGATGCTGGGAGGGATTGGGGACAGCAGGAGAAGGAGACAATAGAGGATAAGATGGTTGGATGGCATCACCCACTCAATGAACATGAATTTGAGTGAACTCCGGGAGTTGGTGATGGACAGGGAGGCCTGGTGTACTGCAAGTCATGGGGTGGCAAAGAGTCGGACACAACCAAGCAGCTCCATGTTCACTTTTCACTTTCATGCACTGGAGAAGGAAATGGCAACTCACTCCAGTGTTCTTGCCTGGAGAATCCCAGGGATGGGGGAGCTGGTGGGCTGCCATCTCTCGGATCGCACAGAGTCAGACACAACTGAAGCAACTTAGCAGCAGCAGCAGAACAGTTAATCCTAAAGTTTGTGTGGAAACACAAAAGATTTTAAATAACCAAAACAATTTTGAAAAATAAAAACATAGCCAAAATTATCACACTCCCAGCCTATGTTTTCTGTATTCTACAATAATTGAACTATATTTCTTACCTGCCCTAGTATCTCCTTGCACATTTCCCTCATTCCTCAGTCATCTGCCCTACATAAGCTTCTCTTTGACTTGATTTGATTCAAATTTGAATTTGATTCTGGGGAAGATATTTACTTCTTTTAGCCAAAAAATTAGTAGTGATGAGAAAATGGGGCTTAATCTGAGGGTAATTTAAGCTTGTTCAGCTTCTATCTTATTTCAACTAACATTTGTTAATTAAGATGATAGTTCATTTTGTGAGTGTGGCATAACTTGAAAATTAGGAATCAATGATATTAGAACACTTATTGAAATGAGCTGCTCAGCAAAGAATCTCTGGTTTCATATCATGAATTCTCATTTATCTGAATCATTCAGGAACCTTTTGAGACACTTAAGATCTCTTCCCCCTTGTTTCTTTCTAGATAAGTCTGTAATCATATCAGAGTGAAAAGACAGTAGGTACCATGTCTGCAACCAAAGGCATTCTTTTAATTTCCTCATATCCATGCAAAAAAAGTGATATGGTACACCTAGCCGCTAAGAAATGACACCAACCTTCTTGTTCCTTGGAATTTTCCAAAGCTTAGTGAAGTCTTAGTTTTCTAAGAGGCCAGAGTAGGAGGAATCAGGCGAGAAGTTTAGAGTCTTTGGCAAGTTTGTTTAGATTCTTTGCACGCATTTGTTTCTATGCTTTAGTCGGACTCACTTTAGATAACTCTGCATTAATAAATAGCTTATCTTGCTTGACTAACAAATGAGTCACTTCAAATTTATTTCGATTGTAGCCTCACTTTTAATTTTATTTTTCTGAAACAATTCTGTTGTGATGAGGTTTTCTGCTTAAAATTTTATATTTTTCTGTTCATCTCTTTCCTGTGATTTGGGAATGCTGTGTTAACTGCTTAGTCTGGTTATGTTGAGGCATATTGTATTCTTTCAGCATAGCTTTGTGTCATTGTTTACAAATTCTTCCATTAAAGTAATCCATAGTTCATTGTTCCTTAAAAACAATACACTCGAATCCACTTTTATTGCTTTTGCTTGATGAGTATGTTTGGTAATAAAATAATACAGTATCAGAGTATGGCCATACAATGGCACATGAAGTGCCATTTACTAATAATGACATCACTGTGATTTTTCTTAATTTTTTTATTGAGGTAGTTTATAAGACTATGTAAGTTTCAAATGAACCACATTGTATTTCTGTTTCTGAAGAACTTACAGCCTGCTCACTCCAAAAATTTAGTTTTCATTCCATCTATCCCCATACAGTTCTTTCCCCTTTACATATTTCCTACTGCACCCCCATCTCAGCCCACTCCCCAGCCCCTTACCGTCTGATAATCACTATTCTGTTCTCTGTACCTATGTGCTTGGTTTTTGTTTGGCTTTGTTTGTTCATTTATTTTGGATTTTTTGTTTGTTTATTATATTCTTCTTATGAGTGAAATAATACAGTATTTGTTTTTCTTTGTCTGATTTACTTCACTTAGTATTTTCAAGTTCCATCCATGTTGTCATAAACGGCAAGATTTCATGTTTTCATGGCTGAGAAATATTCCATTTCATATACATGTAAAACATCTCTATTCATTCATCAGTTGTTGAACACCAAGTTTGTTTCCTTATTTTGGTGCCATAATGAACATAAACAACTCATATGACTCAACAACAACAAAAACAACCTAATTCAAGGATGGGCAGAGGAGCGGAATAGAAGACATACACATGGCCAGCAAGCGAGCACATGAAAAGATGCTCAGCAAAACTCATCATAGGGTGATACAAATCAAAGCCACAATGAGGTATCACCTCACAGCTGTTAGAATGACTTTGCCAAATAAGGCAAGAAAAAACGAGCATTGGCAGGGATGTGGAGAAAAGAAAACCCTCATACACCGTTGAAGGGAATGTAAATTGATGTAGTTACTATGGAAAAAACCAGCTTCCCAGATGGCTCAGTGGTAAAGAGCCTACCTGCCAATGCAGGAGAAGCAAGAGACGCGGGTGTGAACCCTGGATTGGGAAGATCCCCTGCAGTAGGAAATGGCAACCCACTCCAGTATTCTTGCCTGGGCAATCTATGGACAAACGAGCCTAACGGGCAACATTCCATGGGGTCTCAAGAAGTTGCAAACGACAGAACGACCAAGCATGCATGCCCTGTTGGAGAACAGTACAGAGACTGCTCAGAGTTTAAGAATAAAACCACCGTATATCTAGCCATCGTGCTTCTGGGTATTTATCCAAAAAATACAAGAAAAAATTCAAGAAAATATGTGCACTCCATGCTAATCATGGCATTATTAACAGTAGCCAGATTATGAAGACATCGTTGTGATTTGCAGTGAGATGAGTAGTGGGAAGCAAAGAGTTTGTCGAGCGCCATACATTGTCTCTGTCATTCTTCCTCTACCTGGCCATTGCCGTGCAAAAGCAGCCGTAGACATGTGGACACAAATGAGCATGTGTGCCAGCAAACTTCATCCGTTACATTGAAATTGGAATATCACATAATTTGCACATGGCACAAAATATTCTTCCTCTTTTAGTTTTTGTAATTTCTTCTCCTTTATTTATTTTTTTTACTGTTGTTGGAGTAGAGCTGGTTTATTGATACTATTTTGTGTTAGTTTCAGGTGTGAATCAGTGAATCAATTATACAAACATCCACTTATTTTTAGATTTTTGTCCCATATAGGCCATTACAGAGTATTGAGTAGGGTTCCCTATGTTACACAGTAAGTCCTTATTATTTATCTATTTTATATATACTAGTGTGTGCATGTCAATCCCAGTCTTCCAATTTACTGCTCCATTACTTCTGGTAACCATAAACTTTTCTTCTACACCTGTACTTCTATTTCTGTTTTGTAAGTTCGTTTGTACCCTTTTCTTAGATTGTAAAGTGAAAGTGAAAATGAAGTCGCTCAGTCGTGTCCGACTCTTTGGGACCCCGTGGACTGTAGCCTACCAGGCTTCTCTGTCCATGGGATTCTCTAGGCAAGAATACTGGAGTGGGTTACCATTTCCTTCTCCAGGGGATCTTCCCGACCCAGGGATCAAACCCAGGTCTCCCGCATTGGAGGCAGACGCTTTAACCTCTGAACCACCAGGGAAGCCCAAGCAGCAGCATATACTTGTCTTTCTCTGTTTGAGTTGCTTCACTTAGTGTGACAGTATTTTTTAAGTTTTATTGATGTACTTTTGGCTATGCTGGGTCTTCGTTGCTCTGGGGGCTTTTCTCTAGTGTGGCGAGCTAGGGCCTCTGTCTAGTTGTGTTGAGCATGCTTCTCATTGCAGTAACTTCTCTTGTTGCAGAGCAGGGGCTCCAGGGTTCACGGGCTTCAGTAGTTGAGGGAGTATATGTGGATCCCAGGCTCCAAAGCACAGGCTCAATAGTTCTGGCACACAGGCCTGTGTTGCTCTGCGGCATTTGGGATGCTCCTGGACAAGGGATTGAATCCACGTCTCCTACATTGGCAGGTGGATTCTCTACCACTGAGCCACCAGAGAAGCTCCAATAGAACAATCTTTAGGCCCATCCATGTTGCTGCAAATGACATTATTTCATTCCTTTTTATAGCTGAGTAATATTCCATTGTATATATGTACACATCTTTATCCATTCCTCTGGGGAGGGTTTTGAAGTCCTCCCAGCCCACATTCATGCACCTTTACTATGCACTGGATCTTGATTCAGGATAGACAGATTTAAAATTGAAAATTCAGTTTAGTTCAGTCACTCAGTCATGTCTGACTCTTTGGAACCTCATGGACTATAGCACAACAGGCCTCTGTGTCCATCACCAACTCCCAGAGCTTGCTCAAATTCATATCCATCAAGTTGGTGATGCCATCCAACCATCTTATCCTCTGTTGTCCCCTTCTCCTTCCACCTTCAACCTTTCCCAGTATCAGGGTCTTTTCCAATGAGTCAATTCTTCACATCAAGTTGCCAAAGTATTGGAGCTTCAGCTAAAGCATCAATTCTTCCAATGAATATTTAAGACTGATTTCCTTTAAGATGAACTGGTTGGATCTCCTTGCAGTCCAAGGGACTCTCAAGAGTCTTCTCCAACACCATAGTTCAAAAGTATCAATTCTTCAGTGCTCAGCTTTCTTTATGGTCCAAATCTCACATCCATACATGACTACTGGAAAAACCATAGCTTTGACTAGACAGACCTTTGTTGGCAAAGTAATGTCTCTTCTTTTTTATATGTTGTCTGGGTTGGTCATAGCTTTTCTTCCAAGGAGCAAGCAACTTTTAATTTCATGGCTGCAGTCACCATCTGCAGTGATTTTGAAGCCCAAGAAAATAAACTCAGTCCCACGGTCTCCATTGTTTCCCCATGAAGTGATGGAACCAGATGCCATGATCTTTGTTTTTTGAATATTGCATTTGATTTGAATGTTTGATTTGGGCTAGAACCTGGAAAAGCCCCAGGCCAAGGGACATTGCTGAAAATAATCATAATCATGGTGGGAAGCCTTCACGAAAGGTCAATATTGCAGATGTGATACTGGCTTGTATAATGAACAGGAGAACCAGAAATGTTAACAGAGACATCCAGAGGTTGTGAGAGTCATGACTGGACTTTGAGAATCAACTGTATATTTCAGGTGGTCTGGCAGTCTGAACATATGCACAAGCATGCACGCTCCACCCATCATCATTCCAGAGCTAAATATGATGTCCTGTGCCCAAAAAAAGGCAAAATCATGAAATATTTGTTAACTGCCTGAACTTTTAAATGTGCACACCAACTCACACCCATATACCTCAGCAAGAAGGTGGAGTAAAGGTGTTCACACACGACTGAGGACAATTACTAGCTAATTATTAAGACACACTGACCCAGTGTGGTTAGTCACTCAGTCGTGTCCGACTCTTTGCGACCCCATGGACTGTAGCCCACCAGGTTCCTCTGTCCATGGGGATTCTCCAGGCAAGAATACTGGAGTGAATTGCTACTCTCTCCAGGGGATTTTCCCAACCAAGGATCAAACCCAGGTCTCCCGCACTGCAGGTGTATTCTTTGCCATCTGAGCCACCAGGGAAACCCAAGAATACTGGAGTGGGTAGACTTTCCCTTTTCCAGGGGAACTTCCTGACCCAGGAATCAAACCGGGGTCTCCTGCATAGCAGCGGATTCCTTACCTGCTGACACAGGATTGACACCTAAGAAGCCAAGATTTTTGTAAAATGGGAATAAAACACACGTACATGCACAAAAGTAGAGACATTAGTGATCATTGCGAGGAAGAAGTCTGCAGAATTAGTCAAGGCTAGTGACGAAACTAGAGAAACAGACTCCATAGAATTAACTTTATTCCTAAGTTCTTTGAATTGTCTTTCTGAGTTATCTTGTACCTTGTTGAATTTCTTCATAACAGCCATTTGAATTCTTTATCAGTTATATTGCAATATTATGTGTCTTTCAGTTCCTTTGCTTACGAACTGCCATTTTCTTCCTGCGATACTGTATTACTGTGCTATTTCATAGTATGTGATAAAAATCTCATTTGAAAGGGTAAATGCCTTTCTTATTTAGGGAAGGTTTTGTTTACCTTGATTCAACAGTTCAACAGATTGACAGGAACCTTTCTTTTGTTTTTCAGAAGATGGCTCTTAGCACAAATTTTTGGTTTCTCTGAGTAGATCTGACTTGCAAAAAAGTTGGGAGTGACCCTAAAAATTGTGGCCTAAAAGGAAGCTGGTAGCAGAGAGGGGAGGTATGTGCCTGGCCCCTGGGGCTTCGGCTGTGTCCGCAGCCCAGTAGGGAATCCCAGAGGACAGTGAGTTGTCTTCCTGCTGAATCATGGAGTGGACAACAGGAAATGTGATCCTCTTATTCTCTTTGCTTTCTTCCATTTCCTTTCCCTCCTGCATCAAAGTTTGCTTCACAGATCCAGGTGCTCCTGGAGAGCAGCAGGTCTCTCCAGCTATACCTGAGCAGGCAGACAGATTTTCACTAAACACTTCCCTTTCCACCTCCTCTGCTAGAGAGGCCACGACTGCCCCTTTGCCTCCACAGCAGCTGCGATACTCACAGCCCCCTAGTCCCCTTTGAGGTCCAATCCATTTCCTTTCAGATGCGGACAATGCATGTGTCTCCCAGGTGCCCTAGTGCACTGCCCAGAGGCACTTTTGTTCGGTTATATATATCCAATCAGTTTTAAATCAAAGGAGAGGAGAAAGTGAATATCTTATGCCACAAAGATGCTGATGTCATTCTCTGGGTTCTTTATTTCAATGGGTGTGATTGAGAGTTGGGAAAAAAAATATTTTTGAAATTTTTTTCTAAGTGGGAGCTGATTTAAGGTTTAAATGCAGTACAGTCATCTCCTGGGAAAAACGGGGATGCAGGAAAATTTAGGCAGGGAACCTAAGACAGGCCACACTTCAGGGAACAACTATAGGTGCCTTTTTTACTGTATAAAAATATTATTCATGCAAGAAGAGAGAGAGAAGCCTATCTGGGAGACAGAATTTTGTGAGATACCAACCCAATCTAGAGGAGTTAAAAGCCCATCAAGTTCGCTCAAAGGACCATAAAATTCTAGAAGCAAAACCCTATCTCTCAAGTTCTGGTTGCAGGATGGTGGCATAATTCCCTTCGCCCATCTTTCAAATATCTATAAACTCTCCGGACAAGTGAATTTAAAAACCCACAACTAGACGAAGATACCAAAGACTAAACAAAGGCAGAAATTTTGTGGAGGGGACACAGAACTTGAACAGTTGGTCATGCGTCGGGGACGATTGCCTATTTTTTGTTTGTTTAGTTTTGATTTTTGCCTGCTTTGTCCCTGGAGCCAGCCACTGCGGTCCCCAAATATGGTAATTAAAAAGCAATAGATGCCTTCACCACTAGATGGCACCAGTTAACCCAGAATTTTCAAGACAATTTACTCAATTTGGTTTATGGATAGGATACAGGCCTTTTCGCAATCAAAAGTATTTAAAGTTAATACTATTTACAGAGTGAACAAGCAATCTCAGTAATACCGTGTGCTTAACAATTAGGACTCTATTATGAAAAAAATTTCTTATGAAATGGTATTAATGTATTTGTAACATATGGTAACCCAGAGTAAAATTCACAAAAATTTCACTCCTCTGTTCATAACCATGCTTTGGCATATGCTTATCCCTGTTTATTTTTTATCATAAAAATATGAATAAAAAAAGAAATTCCTCTCACTTGCTACAACATAAGCACTGCTGTCTTGTTATATTGCTAGAACTTTAATGTTCTCAAAGCAGAACTGCAAGACTTGCATGATTTCCATACCCACGGGGACTTTTAAGAGAGGATAATCCATGCTTATTTATTAGCTAAGCTACTTGCTACCTTGGAACTGCCTGCTAGTAGTGAGTCAAATACAAGGCTTTAATTATATTACCTCAATTTAATTCTCTAACAAAATTGAATTACACTCCATGCCTAAGTACTTTGTGAAAAAGTAATAAATATTTTCTCTTTTCTGTACCAATTCATCTTATTCTCAAATCCTCCTTCCTGCCAACAAAATAAATAATAAAACTATAGATTATATCTCCTTGAATGTTGAACATGGACTTGAGGTAAATTTAATTAAAACAGTTAAAATTCTGCCAGGGCTGTTTCTCCCCTCCTAACATATCTTGCATCCTGTTTCTCCTTCTCAAAAGGGAATATGATGCAGAAGAAGCTGAGCGTCTGCATTTTGGGGGTTGGGGGGGTAGGCTACGCTGGTCGGGCCTGTGTTCTGTCTTCTCGAGCTCTGCAGACCCTGGGAAGACGTCTCTCCCTCCACCAGGGCCTCCAGCACAGCCGAGTGTTGTGTGGAACTGCAGCTACCGATGGAGACCATGGGCTGCTTCGCCTGAGGTCTCGAGTTCCTTCTCCTCAGGAGCCTCCTTATTCCCCTGCTCCAGGCCTCTTCTTGTCTGTAGGCTCTCTTATCCCTTCTTCATCCTTTATATAAGAGCGAGGGGGAATTTATGTCCTAGACAAAATGTTTCCAGCCCTATCATCCCCCATATCCTCAGGGGGCTGGCGGTGTCTTTTTTCATAATACTTGTTTGTTTAAATTGAGTTGTGATTTATAATGCATGCTGTAAAATTCATTAATGTTAAATGGGTCGTTGATGAATTTTTCCGTTTACCTCAGGTGCCATTATAGCTCTGCACAGCACTGTTAAATTTTTGATAACCCTTCATAATATTCTTGAACCTTCCCCAGCATTTTCCCATCTTAATTTAGAAGAGATTTGGTACACTTGGAATCCAACCCACCCCCTTTCTTTCCAAGTCCTTTGATGAGTTTGCCCAACAAAGGTAACACAAGAAAGACCTCTGGGCAACACCCTGTCATCTGTTACCCTGACACAGGTCCTAAAGCAGCAAGCAAGTATCCTTCACACTTACCTGTTCATAGGAATTCGCACTTCACAGGTCATTTGTGGAAAACTGTCCCTGTCTCTTTAGAAATCAGTGGTCTGAAATCACTCCCTAGTTCTTGAACCGTGTCTCAGTTATAATCGTTCGGTCTCTGACTTCGCTGCCTGTCGCGTGTGCTCTCTGAAAGACTAACGCTGGGAGCTACTGGTACCAGTTTACCTGTCTGTAGCTTCGTAACACTTAACTGGCTAGCACACAAATATTGGAAACCCGCAGTTTCCTTTCTTCTGGAATCCAGGAATGCATTGCTTTACTTCTTGGCACATATATCTTGGGAGTTTGTCTAACTACAATCAATGACCTCATCCTTTTCACTCATAAGAGATGTTATTGACATCTCTTTTAGATTTACCTCAACTAGGAAATGTTCATGCAATCTTTTGCTTCTGCTGCTGCTAAGTCACTTCAGTCATGTCCGACTCTGTGCGACCCCATAGACGGCAGCCCACTAGGCTCCTCTGTCCCTGGGATTCTCCAGGCAAGAACACTGGAGTGGGTTGCCATTTCCTTCTCCAATGCATGAAAGTGAAGAGTGAAAGTGAAGTCACTCAGCCGTGTCCGACTCTTTTGTGACCCCATGGACTGCACCCTACCAGGCTCCTCAGTCCATGGGATTTTCCAGGCAAGAGTACTAGAGTGGGGTGCCATTGCCTTCTCCAATGTAATCTTTTAGATATGTTTAATTAGTATTTACCCACTGTTTTTCCTAAGGCATCAGAGAATGTGAAGTGGAAACTAGAAGCATTATTCAAAGCTGCAGACAGCAAACAAAATATTTCTTTGAAATCGTATATTTTATCTTTAAAATGCATAAGCATTTTGCATTCTATTCCATAGTTCATTCACTCAATAATCAGGTGCCTACTCAGTGCCATTGTTCCAGGGACACAGCAACAAACACAAATTTTTGTGGTGTTTCACTTAGTAATACTGTATACCATTTAACACAAATTAAAAAATGGAAACAATTTTCCCTGATTCAAGAGCAAAACTGGTAATTCAAGATGAGCCAATTATTGCTTCAAATACCAGCCAGTCACGCTGTTACTGGGTGGGGCTTCCCAGGTGGCGCTAGTGGTAAAGAACCCGCCTACCAAGGCAGGAGAATCAAGAGACCTAAGAGACCCGAGGGTTCAGTCCCTGGGTCGGGAAGATCCCCTGGAGGAAGGCATGGCAACCCACTCCAGTATTCTTGCCTGGAGAACCCTATGGACAGAGGATTCTGGTGGACTGCAGTCCCTAGGGTCTCACGGAGTCGGACACGACTGAAGCAACTTAGCACGCACACACGCTGTTACACATCTTGCAATTGTGTGTGCTTCAGTTTGAGAAGCAGTCTTTGCTTAATTCCCAGAATGCAAAGTCCACAGTAAATTTTTATGCAGATGAACATATGTAGGGGTATCATTAGAACTAACCAGGTTAGTTCCATTTCCATTTCACTGGGTTCTGCCTACATTCAAAATGACAAAGGTGGATATTTGATACCTGTAGAAAATGTATAGAACATAGACTTATATGAGGGGCAAGTGTAATCGTTCTTTATACTTCAAGGTCAAGTCTTTGGGACCTCATGCTACACGGCTCACCACTGCTTCTCTTAACCTTAATTGAACCACTCTTTCAGGTTCTTAAGCAGCTGATTAGCTACAGAAAGGATTTCACCTTAGGAAAAGCAAAATCTCACGTAACAAACTTTTGGACTTCTCTTTGCATAGAAATACTGAATATTACTACTATTTCTTTTTATTGTTCAAGATCAAGGTGGGTGATGAGTATTAAATTCTTCAGTGATGGTTTTGTCTTAATCATAAAGCCTGACTTTAAAAATAAACATGGATACTGCCGCTCTGTGGGTATACAGTTCTTGTCCTTTTGAACACAGACAGCCGTTTGTAATAGCACAAGAGCTTTCCTGTTGGGGTTAAGAGTCAACACTCCAAAACTGCAGAGACTGGATAACTTGCATGAAGCCTAGCTCTCCTACCTAGAGCCAAGTCAGTCATTCCATATTATCATGAAGGTTGCGTGTGCATGAATGTGAACGTGTGCGGTGAACAATCCCATGAATTCAGACCCCTTCAGACTGGTCAGTTAGGAAAGTTGGGAACGTCACAGTTTATAGACCCGACAACTGTAGGACAGCGGTTCTTCACCAGGAGTGTGCGTCACCATCATTGTATCTCTGGGAAGAGATCTCACTCATAAGGCTCAGACTGAGGCTCGGTGTTTATTAAGCTTCACTGAGAATGGTCTAGGAGTGTACTTTCCACAACTCCAAAGATGATTCTGATTCAGGTATTACGATAGGACGAAAGTCCATTTTACTCCTGACTGTTACAGGGGCTTCTGGTTTTGAGACTTAAATTTATCATGTCTGAAGGCTAGAATTCAGTTTTAATGCCCTGCTCACTCAGTCTTCTAATATTTTATTAGAGTTTGAAAGTCACCACTGTCTCCACATAGAAATTCCTACTCCAATTCCCTTGTACATAAACCCACACTTGTGCTCAGCAATGGCACATCTTCCAGCCTGGGCATTTTCGGCAGGATCGCTTTCCAACACCAATGACTTTATAAACATATGACTTCTTCCCACCAATGAGAGGAAGTGAACATTTTAATATTTGAAATGTTTAAGATCAATTTATTAAGTTCAATGATGAAAGCCATCAGAAGAATATTCTCCTGAAAATTATTTTTTTCTTAGAAAAAAGAAAGGAAAATCAACCCCCTCTCAGCATAGCCACAGATGCTGTGGCAGTCAAGCCTCTGCAGACGGGAGAGTCCATCAGTCGGTCAAGTCACTCTCCCGGTCAGCAGGATTGTAGTCTGGATCATCGTCATCGTCCTCCAGTTCCAAGTCATCCATTTCCTGGAACAGAGACTCATCTACCTCCACGTTGTTTCCAGCTGCAAAAGACAGATTTCCCCTTTAGTGCTACACTCAGAAGTAAAAGATGCAACCCACTGCCAGGACCATACAGTCTTCCTAAACATGCAGGTGTAGCGCACGTGACGAAACCCTGAACTCCTACTGCAAATCACACCAGCGACGATCTGCACTGGTCAACAGAAACTCACACATCTTAAGAGCAGCTTCAGGCTTCCAGTTCAGAGTCTAAAAAAGACCCAACTACCAAAAAGCCCTTCCTAGAATGAATTAGTTATGATCTGGCATGTTGTAAGCTGGAGACAACGATGATACAAAGTTGATTATCACTGACCAGGAGACCTGTACCAAGAGTTGATCTCTTTGCGTACTGGAGATATGTATGCACATCATTAAAGCTCAACTATACATATAATCAGCTGACAAATTTATTTTGCTCTTCACTCTCATCCAGCACCCCTGTAACCAGTGGCATGCCTTTCCAAGATTCCAAATGCCTAAGCCCTACAGGAAGCAATACTCAGGCTTTGCATGAAATAGCTTCATTCTTCAGTCTGTCTGTAGTACACAGAAGTAGGATATTACAGTACTCTTAAATCGCCGACCATTGTTCACCTTCTTTCCCTCTCAGACTCTAGTCCACTGACATTCAACTCAGTGAGACGAAACCCTGCTTCATGAAGCCTAAGAGCAGGTCAGTAATAAAACACAATTTGGGTGCTCAGGCCAAAGAGTAACTGACTAGGCCTGGGAGAGGAAGTAGTGAAGCCTTCACAGAGCGGACGACAACTGAAATATCTTCATGATAAATCTGAAACTACCCAGAAGAAAAGGAGCCAGGATGAAGCGATTCGAGGTAGAACATTATGCAAAAGCAGAGAAAAAAAAGGTAAGACCTTGAATCCTTCTAACTGGAATACAAGATTCATGAAGAAAAACACCTGAAAATAACACAGATGAAGGCCAAGTCAAAGGGCCAAAGTAGGTCAACCCCTTCCTCTAAGCAGCAGAGAACCACCAGAGGATTTTAAGGGAAGAAACGGCACGATTAAACATGGGTTTTAGAAATCCTGCCTCAGAGGTGGTAGCTACAAGGCAGGAAAGGGCACTAGGAGGAAGAGACTGAGGCAGGGAAAGAATGAAGCTACTACTAAAGTCCAGTTGAAAATTACAAATTTTCAAATCACAAGGAAAGAGTCGAAAAGACATTTCAGAGGCAGAATCAACAGAGCACGTTTGATAAGTTATTGGCTATAAAGAGATACTTGATCCACCAAACAGGAAAAAGAGTCAAAAATGAGTAAAGATAGTAAAACTTTTTAAAAAAGGCGTTTGATACTTAACCTTCTTCCCTTCTCCAAAAGGTAGTCCAGGAATAAGGTCAAAAGGCCGATGCTAGAGGATCCCACAGGCATGATGGGCAAAGCAGAAGGACGGTGCAGTGCAGAACTCGGGGGGCTACGAGAGGTGACTGAGTGGGAGCTCTGCATTCAAGAGACACTCCCGGCCTCCAGCTCCGTGAGGGCGAGGGACTTTTCTGAAGTGTTCTCTGCACTACCCTCAGTGCCCAGGACAGCGCCAAGCTTACAGTGAAAGTGAAGTGAAGTCGCTCAGTCGTGTCCAACTCTTTGCAAGCCCATGGACTGTAGCCCACCAGGCTGCTCTATCCATGCGATTTTCTAAGCAAGAACACTGGAGTGGGTTGCCATTTCCTTCTCCAGGGGATCTTCCCAACCCAGGAATCGAACCGGGGTCTCCCACATTGTAGGCAGACGCTTTACTGTCTGAGCCACCATATTTGTGGGTGGACGGAAATGAACAGATGAAGACAGCAAGAGGATAAGGGTTAGGATAAAAAAGAGAAGGAAAGCACCAGGGCCTAGATGTTCCAAAGACAGTAAGAGTGGCATGAAATACAAGACTTTGGGTTAGCTCCAGGTTTGCAGTTTTTATAAAGCTCCATGACAGACCATGGATTACAGGTCCCATAGATTTGTGATACTCTAACTTTGAGGAAAACAGGTGATCCGAGACACAGTGACCTGGTTTACCAAGTGTTAGAGGCAAAGGTGATCATATTGTTTACCTACAGCTATCTTTGATTTTCCTCATCACAACACTTTTAAAAAATACACTGCCATAGTTTAATGTATCACCTGATCAAACATTAGAATTTAATCTTCAAAGTGTGTTTCTTCAGAGCCTTGGGAGGAAAAACTTACAGTAAGTTATCACTATGATTTTCACGGTTTAATATTAAAAACAGCACATTATGTACATATGGAATTCTAGTATTATCTTACCATCTTCCAAGAACTGGATATCAGATGTGTCGAGATTATGATCTGTTTCAAATAGCTGTCTTCCTAAAAGAAATAAACATATTTAATTAGAATGGCATAGTTTTTCTCCATCTTCCCTACAACCCTTTAAAAGGTATAATAATTTTAAAAAGTTAAAGATATAAAAAAATCTGAAAACCCATTTTTCTGTGAATTTCAATAAATGTATGAACTCAGTAAGTAGCTAAGAGGCATATGAAATGTATTGGCATTAAAATGGAACAAGTAGAAGCCTGGTTTGAAAAAAACAATGGGTTTGATTCCACCACCCTTAAGCCTTGTCATCCTAAAAGTCTTGGCAGCTATATCTGAAGATCTATCCATTGCAATAGATGAAAGATAAGCCATAAAAAGTAATGATAATTATGTGTAAGAAACCTCATCATATGGAGATAACACTCTCTTTTTGCCCTATATGCCTAAGTATATTATTTTCTTACAGAAATCTATCCAAATGATCCACTTGCTATACAAGAGGTAATATAGGAGGGCTTAAAGGAAACAGGATATCAGGTGGGAGGTGGTGTCATACCACTTAATTTATTTTTTCCTGCTTGCTCTTCTTCCTTTATCCGTTTCTTTTTAATTTCCAAGAGTTCTGCATCAAACTTGGCCTTCCAATTTAAAAAATTCTCAATTGTAACAGGAGTACCATGGAATAATTGCTTAGGAAAGAAAAAAACACGTCACCAGATAAATGAAACAACAGTTAGAAAATAAAGCCTAATGAACTTTGAGACTAATGAACACAGCCACTGAGAGGAATCAAAGAGAAAAATGGTTTCAAGTCCCTAATATTTAATCTGATTTCTGTCTGCACTGGCTACTCTCATTGGTTTTGGCAATTTACTCTAGAAAAGTCTGTTTTTATATTATTACAAAAAAATCAAAGATAATATGTGAGGTGTTCTCATTGTTATTCACAATTAAGAAGAAAGTTGCTATTGTCAATATTAATATGTTTAAATATACATCAATTCATAACACTGACATCCCTGCTTACCTTTTTTTACTTCATTTTATAATCTAAAGTTTTCTTTAAATTCAGTAAATATTTAAAT
>SJYC01134940.1:0-12868 GCA_006408675.1 Madoqua kirkii
AAATAGGAAAACTTAATTGGACTTGCAAAGATGAATTATTCCTGAGTTCTCATGAAGTGATAATCCTGTTCCAATGCATTACTACCGTACTGTGAGCTGAGGCAAGTTGAGGAAAGATTAGCTTTCACTAAAGAGACCAGTCAATCCTAAAGGAAATCAACCCCAAGTATTCATTGGAAGGACTGATGTGGAAGCTGAAGTTCCAATACTGTGGCCACCTGATGTGAAGAGCTGACCAACTGGAAAAGACCCTGATGCTGAGAACGATTGAGGGCAGGAGGAGAAGAGGGTGACAGAGGATGAGATGGCTGAATGCCATCACCAATGCAATGGACTTGAACTTGGGCAAACTCCAGGAGATGGTGAGGGACAGGGAGGCCTGGCCACAAAGAGTCAGAGTCACAAAGAGTCAGATATGATTTAGCGACTGAAAAACAACAACAACAACAAAGACCAGATATCCACTGTGAGTGGATCAAAATCCTGTTGAAAAAAAGAATAAAGTTGTTGGGCACTGTTCAAGGAACTAGTGGAGGGGCAGGAGAAGTGTTAGGTGATAGAGGGGCAGATGATGGTAAACTAGACAAAACTAAGAATTTTGTCAAAAGCAGAGAAAATGGAGGTAGTAGCTGAAAGGTACACCACAGGGACACACAAGTGACAGGTTTTCCACAAAAAACCAGATCAGCCCACATTAAAGGAAGTCCCTGTGGGTCTCAGAGAGCAACTGTCCTAGAAAAACTGCTTTCACAAGACGACTTCTGCCCCGTGTCTAAATGCAATTCTAACTGTTAAGCTCATGGCTATTAACTCAGAGGTACTAACCCGAGCAAATACAGGATTACGTACACCTCTTTGTAAGGTCAGACAGAATCAAGGGAACCTGACTTTTGGCTAGCCTGAAGCTAACCAATTTGATCCAACAAACTCCCAAATATAGCCAGGGACTCTGATACAGAAATGAAATAACCAAATTCAACTATCTTAGCAGGATCTTATCAAGTGAAGCACTGCGGAAGGAGAATGTGGCATCAGGAGCCTCCATGTATGTTTTAGAAGACTAGCTGTTTTAGAAGACTAGATTGGGTTAGTGTGCAATCAAGTTACAGAATGGACACAAAGAAGAAACTGTATTATAATCTGTTAGAATTCACAACAAATGCAACATTGGGCCAAAAGTTCTCTGCAAACAGCCAGGAAATCAGTTCTCAAGTCAGGTTAGGTCTATGTGCCTAGGTCTAAGGCTGGATGAACAGCGCCTCTTCAGCCTTCACAAGGGGGCCATGATGTACTTTACAAAGGCTTCTCTGTCAGCACTCTATCATTTATTTTAAAAATTATACATATACATACACACTTACTTCATCAACAGCATTGAGCACTTACCAAGTCTAATATTCAATGAAATTCAAAATGAGATTTGAAAACTACCAATTATTGTTCCTTGGCAAACTAATACAAACAAGCTCTCTTTCTTAAACCAGGTATGAAAATACTAAAGTATGAAATCATCAACACATAAGAAAGCTATAAAAAAATAGTACACCTTGCAAATCCTCAAAAGATTCCAAAAGACCAAACACAGAAATAAATGACTCTACAGTCCACTTGCCTTTGCCTTGAGATTTCATACAGAAGTTGACCAAAGTTCCTAAATGACTATAAATCAGGACAGCTCATTTTAACTTACTTAATGCAACTGTAGGGGTGCTGATAGGAATTAAGAGACAGAAGGGCTCAGCTGATACTGCAGAATGCTTGACACGTCCAAGGTCCACAAATTTTTTATTAACTTGTCTCAGAATTCTCAAGCGCTTTTGCATCTGACAAGAATTTCACATACCCAACTATATCAGACCCTAGTACAATGTGAAAGAACCATCCAATTATTCTAGGGTTAAAATGTATCACTTTTACAAATGTTTATAAGCACAATATTTAATGAGTAAATCTTAATGTTCAAAGAAATGAGAAGAGCACATCTTTGCTTTCTTAAGTCTGCCTATGTTGTGCTCATACCTGTCCCATTTCCACTGTATCAGAAATGACCAAATGTCATGATTGAGTATATCCACCAACTGACCCTATATTCTGTTTTATTTAGACATTGATACATAAGCAAGGATAGAGAAGGGAGCCAGACTCCATACACACTCACCCAGTTAATGACACTCTCAAACCCCTCTTCACTCATTCCCTTAACATCCTCACAGCACAGCTGAACTGCTGGTGAGAGAGAACATGAACAGGACTGGAACTATACAGGGATAGCTGAGAGACATAAGCCTGTTGGCAAAGCAGAACAAAATTTGCTACCATTGCAAGCAGTGATCAAAGGGTAGAGCTACGAAAACTAAGCTAAACAATGACAAGGGAGAGGGGTTGGAGTTTATGAGTTAAAATAACATTACCTTACACTCTGAATTCTGACAATCAGTGATGGACGACACTCAAAGGACGGGGTAAGGAAGGTAAGTCCCACAAACCTAGGCTATACTCGCTCATATTGGCTTTATTAGATCACCTCTCAAAACCTGAGTGTCAAGTGAGAGAAGCCATATTGATATGCTTATCTTGCAGCATTTTCAGAATCATCAGAAGGATGGTTTACTACAGAAGAATTCTCTTCCTTGAAAATATACCTAATGAACTTCTCATTGCCATTTTACATTAGCCCAACTTACCAAGGAACCTTCTGCTCCCCGTCATACCAGCTGGAGCGGAACCCCAGTCCCAGACCGAACTCTTATTACCAGTCCTGCTACTAACTTGCTGGCCAACCCAGAGCCAACCACTTGCCTTTCTTGAGCCTCCACTACCTTGCTTCTAGCAAGAGGAAGGCAGGCTGCTGCTGCTAAGTCACTTCAGTCGTGTCCGACTCTGTGCGACCCCACAGACGGCAGCCCACTAGGCTCCTCGGTCCCTGGGGTTCTCCAGGCAAGAACACTGGAGTGGGTTGCCATTTCCTTCTCCTAGATGACGTCTAATATCCTACTACAAGTTTAACTACCTGTGATCTTACAGTGGACCTGAAATTTGAGCCAACTCATTCATTGGGCAATCTGCAGAATGTCAGAACATTAAAAAAGAGAGAGAAGAGAAAAACGACAAACTTCAGGGACAAGACTACTCTCAAAATTGATCCTGGGTAACTCTGAGAATTCTGAGTCCCACAAATTTTAAAACACCAAATATGAGGGGAAAAAAAAACCAGCCTGAATAATGGTGAAAATGTGAAAACTGACACTTCTGCAGCTCTTGAAAGACTACTCCCACTTGGAGTACCGTCGTTCGTGTATTTCACTAAACCTCGCGCTCCGGTTAGTTCAGGTCCGCTCAGTCGCGTCCGACTCTTTGCCACCACACGGACTGCCGCGACACAGAAAGCAAAGTGCACCGACTGAATTCCAGGCCTGCCACTCCAGGGACCTCGCCCGGACTTTCAGATTTCAAGGAATTAGCGGAGAAGAGAGAACAGCCGCAGAGTTACTAGTAAATGCCTGATCACTGCAAGAGGAGAGCTAGGGGAGAGTGGCGAGCGAGGTGGCCACGCGGCCTGGCTGTTTCCTTCTCCATCCTGGCCGCGGATGCCGAGGGCCGTGGAGACGGCGGCCCGTCCCACTGCACCTCGGGTACTGCGGGCCTGTGGCCGCGGAAGTCACCTGTGAAGGAGTCAGGGTAGATGGACTCCAGAGCCTCCAGCTCGTTGCGCTGCTCCTCGCCGTAATCTGTCATCGCGGCCCTCGCTGCAGCCCATGGATCGCCCAGATACCCAGGCGGCGTGCTGCAGCCTGGACCGCGGCCGCGCCGGGAGAGCAGGCAGCGGCCGGGCGGGCGCAGGCGCAGAGTCCCAGGCAGAGAGGCCTGGGGCCCACAGCCAGGCGGGCCTGCTGATCAACAGCCCCGCGCCGGCCTCCGTCTGCTCCCTAGTTCCACGTTCGACTCGTCGGGCCTGGCCGTTGGGCTGACTGTCCCACGCCCGCTCGGGACTTGCTGGGATGCGGAAAACACCTGGTCTGGCATTTGCCACAGACACCTAAGGATTGGTTACTGGGTTTTGCAGAGCCAGAACCTGAGAAGGCCCTCCGCGCCGCATCCTCGCTCTACTAGTCTGGTCTTAAGGCCAGCCTCGGGTACCCGGGCGGGACTGTCTAGCTGGAGGCGGGATGCTGAGGGCGTCTCTGCACTTGATCTCTTCGGGTCTTCGGGTTGCGACCCTGTGGCAGCGTCCAGATGGCGGATGCTCACGTCCTAGTGCTGACTAATGCCGTGTCCCGGGTGATGTCTACGTTTCTGGAACTTCCAAGTTCTCGGCATCCCACGAGACTGTAGAATCCAGTGGGCAGAGGAACAGCTCTGGTAGTGCATCAGACGGGTCCAGAAAGCTCGGCCCAACCTCCGAGTAACGAGTCAGAGTGGATCTGGGGGAGAAAGCAAGTGAAAGTCCTGAGATCTTTTGAGTTTGCAAAATGAACGCGGCAAGATATAGATCTAAATATTCTGAGATCGCGTATTTCTGAACTGATGAAAGGGGTGTAAGTTTCGGTAACAGTTTTGGTAAGTATTGTCTCCGAAGAGTACTCAGAAACTTTGGTTTGGAAGGATGATATTGAAGAAGTAATAGTACTTAATACATATACGTCTCTTATCTTCCCGTCATCACAGCAGTTACAAAGAAGAGTTTTCAAAAAAAAACTGTAATGGCACAAACTAAGAAAATGGCCAAACATGGTACTTTTATGAAATGAAAGCTAAAGATCCATTTATGTGTATAATAAAGGAAGATTTTTAGTTTAATGCAGAAAAATATAAGAACATTAAAAGATTTTTCATATTCGTCTGTATTTTTCTTTTTGTTTTTGTATTAAAGCTTAGAGATACAGGCTCTGAAGTTTTCTCTTGCTAAAATGATGATGTCCCATGGACCAGAAGGTATCTTGATATTCTGTTGGGACTTATTGCCTCCTTGGCAACACCCACTCCAGTATTCTTGCCTGGAGAATTCCATGGACAGAGGAGCCTGGCAGGCAAGAGTCCATGGGGTAGGAAAGAGTCGGACATGACTGAGCGACTGACACACACACTGCTTACTTAGCAGAAGGGTATGTGAAAACGAACATACTCACTTTGATACTGACTCCATGTCTTCGGTATTAAGAGTTATTCGGGAAGAATCCCAGGGACCGGGGAGCCTGGTGGACTGCCGTCTATGGGGTCGCACAGGGTCAGACAGGACTGAAGCGACTTAGCAGCAGCAGGGCATTGTTTTAAATTTTCAAGAAAAAAAATGGAAACTTTTCTGAGGATGGTTAGAATCACATGAAATACATGAAGTAACTTTGCAAATACAAGGTGCTGGCTTCTGGATATCCTCGGTTTAGGGAAATCAGTGATTTGTTCCTGGAGAAGAAGGTTCTGTGCAAAGGGGAGAGCCAGTGCTAAGATCCTAAGGTGAGAACCTGCTTGTTATTTTGGAAGCCAGTGTGGCTGGTGCATGTGAACTGGTGTGGGAGTTTGCAGATCATTGGAGAATTTAGGTGGGAGAGGGACAAAGTCTGAAAGTGTGGAGACCAGTTAGGCCTCGGCAATAATCTAAACAAAGACAGTGATGATTTGGACCAAAGCTATAGGACCAAACAGATTCTGGATATATTTTGAAGGTATCAGGATTTGATATGGTTGTAAGAAAAGGATGAGTAAGGGGTGATATTTGGCAGGAACAACTGGAAAGATTAAGTTCTTTTGACCAAAATGACAAATGAAGACAATGAATTTGCAAGGAAGTTGATAGCACCTTTAATCCATGGATCAAAGAAAAACACTAAGTAAAAAATTTTTTAATTTCCTAAATGATAATCAAAACACAGGTTATCAAAATAGGTGCAGTGAAGCAACCAATTTAAGCTTTATATTAGGAAAAGAAGGTTGGTTACAAGTTTTAATCTTGTAAATGAAGCTCTCCTTTATCTGCTTTACTTTTTTATTAACAGAATTTTTGGTAAAACATCATTTTCAAATCTGTTGTATATTTACTGTAAAACCTTCCTATTTCAGGATGCTCAAGAGTGATTCTTTAATTGTTAGTACTAAAGATAACTTCCAGTGCTAATGTAAGCAAGAGAACTCACTTCCAAATCTTTGTGCCACCGATTTGGGCATCATTAAGCATTTTTGGTTGATTTCTAATTTCCTTTTGACATAGAGACACTTCACAAACCACCCACCTAAAAGTGGGTGATTTTTATGAGACAAACTGGCTTTCTTTCAGTGTCTCATTTTTAATTTGTGGTTAAAGATGTTACAGGATAAGTGTGTTTCAAGCTCTGCAGACAGGTAAACCATAGAGTGGAGCCAAGCATCATGGGATCTGAAGCCAGAAGTGGGAATCCCAGCCTTGGCACTAACCTTTACAGGTTATATAAACTTTTAAGATCATTCGAATAACACGAAACAGTGTATGTGAAAGCACACTACAAATTCTCAAATAGGTTATTAGTATTAGTAATTAGAAATATTAGAAATATGTATATATTCCTCTGAAGCAGTTCTATTTTTTCTCTTCTCTGTTAATCTTTATTGCTAAAGAAAAATGTCCGTGAGAGATTCATTGTATCATTTGTGTTTTTTTCTGCAAATAATGCAAAGTCACAGTTGCTACGTCCCAATATTAGCAGTCTTCAAAATGTGTTTTGAAGTTTATTTTGCTTTTCTGTGCTTATGAGTTTTTTAAGCCATCTCACTTTTCTCAGAGGTGCAGAATTGAGAATTCCCTATTTAAAGGTTAATCTTAATTCTCAAACAGTTCATGTGGCTAATGTTTCATTTAGTCAGGTGTTTCAAAGACTCGTTACCCTCATAAGTGCAAACACCATATGAAGTTCTGGTTCTGAGAGGTCCTCTGAATGGTAGTGAATCTCTGAATCGCTTCCAGCCTAACTTATCTTTCTGACTGACTTAACATAAAGGGACCAGAGTGATCTGTTACAATGAAAATCAGGTCATGTTACTCTTTGCTCATGACTGCTCCCTCCCCATCTCAGATTAAAGGCCCACGTGTTGACAGTGCAAGCGGCTCCCTGACCTTCACCTGCACCTCGAAGTTTCTCTGACCTTACCTCCTATTGCTCTGTCACCTATTCTGTGCTTCAGCCTCACTAGCCTCCTTGCTGTTCCTCAAATATGCAAGACAGGCTGTCCTCCTGCAAAGGGACTTCCTGTTTGCTCTATCTGGAATGCTCTTCCTCCCATGCCGACGTAGTCTACGCCCTCATCTCCCTGGAATCTTCTTCACATATAACTTTTCAATGAGGCTACCTCAACCACTGTAACTAAAATTACAGCCACTATTGACTCCCTTTATCCTATTTTAGTTTTCTCATGACACTTTAAAATTACACTGTGTATTACGTGTATTCTATTAGAATGTAAATTCCTTAGGGTAAGTGATTTTAGATACTGTTGTACTTTATGATATAGGGTAGTGCCTGACACAGAATAGGCACTCAAAAAATATATATAGTCTCTGAAGGAGTGAATCCTATGCAGTGATAACATGGTATGGTTCTAAAAGCACTGGACCAAGGAGTTATAAAACTATAGCCCTTCTTTACAATTAAATTACTACATGTGTTTGGATAAGACCCATCCTCTCTGGGTCTCAGCTTCCCCATCTGTGAAATGGGGCTGTTGGCCAAAAATTATCTTCATGATGGTTTGTATGTGTAGAATCTATGATTCCTCAAGATCATGTATATACTGGAGACAGTTGTGTGAAATCAGACTTCAAAGTTAGTGCCTAACATCTCTGATGCAAGGTGTCATGGCCGCAAGAGTGGTACCTGTGGGTGGAGTTGTTACACTCCTGATCCCCTTGACACTAATAGTCTTGAACCAAATAACAAGATGGGGGCCTCCATTCTGGAGAACAACAAGTGGGGACAATGTGAGTTTTCAGTGGGCTGCACTTCCAGCATTACCTTGCACATAGGATGACGTATGTTTCCAAGCAGCAGCATCTGCACACGTTCCTTTTCTCCACCTCGTAAGGACCATTCGATCACTTGTTCTCTTTTTTCCTCCTTCTCTTACTCTTCCTCCCTCTTCTCTCTCTCTGTCCCACACGCACATATGCACTCACGGGTACATGCACTTTGCTTTGAATTTGAAAGGGACTGAGTGGAGAAGGAAGAGAGAAAATAAAGGAGCAAAGGAGGTGTGGAAGAAGATAGGGTTAGTGAAATGCAATATGATTTTTTAAATGTATGGAGGGAAAACAAACTTGGAGGTTAAAGTGGAAAGCTAAAATTTAAGTCAGATTACGTTTCTTGGCTTCCTGAAAGAAAATATAGTGAAGGTTGAGCCAGGGATGCCCCTAAGTTTGTGCAAAGTCCCGGGCAAACATTTCTGTGGAGTCCTTGGCGATACAATAAGTAATGATATTAAAAGATGTATTTTAAAAATTCGTAGGCTCATGTAAGATTCAGTGGTTAACTGATGTAGAATAATAAAGAGAGTCACCTACGCATTACTGTTTAATCAGTGTCCATGCACCATCCCTTCCTGCTCAGGTTGAGCACCCATCTCTTCCTGTTCTTTACTGTCAGATAAACTGGTTCCATCTAATTTCATATCTCCTACAATGACTTTTTAAAACATAGCAGTGCTGTTACTATTGTCAATACCGTGGCTCTTTGTAATTTCTATCAAAACAATATCGTTCTTGCCTCTGCAGTATTCTATTACCATTCGCCGGTGACATCATTACTCATTAACTCCATCATCATGGTGCTGCTCCTGAATACTGGCTTCCAACAATTTTCTTGAAGAATGTACCTCTAGATGATGTCCACAAGTACAATTCTTACTCAGGATATGCAGGAAAATGTGAATGACCATTTGTTTTCCAGTCACGTTTAAATTTACCATCTTCCAGAAATGTCTTGATTTCTTTGGGCCATAATCACTGCATCCCTAGCCTGGGATCTGTTTTGGAGTTGGATGGGCTCGCCTTCCACAAGTCGCCACTAGCTTGGAGGACCAGACAGGAAACTGCAGCGGAGCCTGAACAAGGGTCCCTTTTGCATGCAAAGAAGGAGCTGACCCACCCAGCAGAGCATAGCGTCATCACCCCGTCAGCAGCCAGAGGGGACAGCGATTGGAAGGGCGTCTGAGTACTTGTTGCAGCCCCCACCCACCCAGGTGCCCACTCTCACCCACTCCCTGGTCAGAGGCGGGCAGCCGGCGCGCACTCCACCCTGAGCGTCCGCGGTGCTGCGCATGAACAGAGGGGCTGCCGTCACGGCCAACTCGGACGCTGTAGCCGGGAGCTGGCACCTCTGGTCGAAATACCTCCGGCACCCCAAGCTCGGGGAAGAGGGTCGAGGAGCGCACAGAAATAAAGAAACCAGCCCAAGCGGTAGGACCCCAAAAAATCTCCAGGAATGAGCTCAAACGCAGAGCTTGCTGACCACAGGCAGCACAGAACTGCGTACTTATTCCGTTTTATTATTCTAACTCTGCCCGTAATAACTTGGAAGATTTTTGCTTTTCGCTTTATCTTCCCTGAAAAATAAAAGGCCTTTCTCACAGTACTCTTAGGATCCATTAAATCATTAATGGAGTAAAGATGCTTGACATCATCAGAACGGTATGTTATACTCTTTCTCAAAAGCAGCTTTCTCAAATTCAAGTTATCTCCAAGGGAAAGAATGGCAAGCATGAACTTACTAGCCAACTATTCTTAATTTATGAAATTTAAATAATAAATAAACACCACATGGACCAGGATTAGTCTTTTTCCCTTCAGCATCTGTTTTCCTACATTTCAAATGCTGGATTATATCCTCAGTATGTCATAGAGTATAACATATGGTTCTGTTGATGTCATTAACTGGCAAGGACACAAGACAAATGTAATTTAAATATTTCTATTTGTTTGGATGGAAACATCTATAGAAACATAAAATGCATATTCAGCTGTTCTTTCAGCAGTTTAGAACACCTTTAGAATATTTTATATTTATATTATAAATATATTTGTTTTCCTAGAGCAGCGGTTCCCTAGGGCAGAGTATCAATGCATAAATACTTATGCTAGAAAGTACCTTGAAGAGGCCTTATTCAAAGCATGTCACTTGTGACAGGTTTGTGGGGTCATAAACTCCTGAAATGTATTGATATGTGTGTTTGTTTCCTATCTCCACTGTAGCCAATTACCACAAACAATGCTTTAAACAATGCAAATGTGAGAACTGTGAGAACGTTATATTTTCTTACTGTCAAACACAGATCAGACAGAGGTCTCAGTGGGCTCCAGTCAAGGTGTCAGCAGGACTGTGTTCCTTCTAGGGGTTCTGGGAAGAATCCATTTCCCAGCCTTTCCAGCTGCTAAAAGCTGCCGGCATCCTTGGCTCAGGATCCTTGTCATCTTTAAATTAACCCAATTATGGCTAATTTCTCAGACATCACTCTGATACTCCATGACACTCCTCTTTCATTGCCACTTGGTCCTCCTCTTATAAGAACCCCTGTGATTACAGTGAGTCCACCGAGATATTCCAGTTGATATCCCTGTCTCAAGATCCTTAACTTGATGACATCGGCGGTGTCTCTTTTTCCATGCAAAGTATAAAGTAAGATTCACAAATTCTAGGGCTTAGAATGTGAACATGTTCAGAAGGCCAACCTTTAGTCCACCACAACACACCGTCTCTGAGGTATGTGGGCCTGTGTGGGTATGTTTGCACAGTCTCTGGCTATTTCCTCAAGATAACTTTTCCCAGAATGGCCCTTCAAAGGGTCTGTGACTCAGAATAGTTTAAACACTTAACTCCCACAATTTGATCAGCTTCTCTATCTTTTGGAAGGATGGGTATGTTTGCACAGTCTCTGGCTATTTCCTCAAGATAACTTTTCCCAGAATGGCCCTTCAAAGGGTCTGTGACTCAGAATAGTTTAAACACTTAACTCCCACAATTTGATCAGCTTCTCTATCTTTTGGAAGGGAAATTAATTCCAGAGAGATTGCCTTATACAAGACAGTATGAATGACGAGAGTGTGTTTTCCTTTGTTCCACTTTGACCCTTCATAACTATACCCTGTCAAAAACAAATCGACAGGTTATAGCATGTTCTGCCACTACCAGAATGAGAAAATGAACACCAGAGATTCCTGGGCAAACTTGCACTTAGTCTGTAGCTAATAAAATCCCTGTCGCTGGTCATTGAGTAGTTCAGGTCCAAAGTGACAGTAGACAGGTCACTTTGCTAAGAAGAACACTGCCTTGAAAGTGAGCCATTGTATATGCAGGTGCAGTGAAAGTAGAAAGAGATGGGCACATAAGATAGGCATCTTATTTTTAGAACTCAGGATGTTTTAGTGATTCACAGACGGGGGTAGGAAGAGAACCTCCTGACATCTACAAGGCCCTGGAAGGTTTGTGATATGCCTCATGTTGCTGTATTCAGTGCAGTATCAAAAGTCAGACTAGCAGGGAACTTTAGCAAACTGCTTGACTTCTCTATCTCAGTCTACCTCATCCATAAAATGGGAGAACTTATTTTATTTGGGTCAAAGAAGACTGGATTCAAATTATGAACAATGATTCACCAGTTATCAAATAAAAATAATTACATCATAAGAAAGCATTTTATTCATATAAGAATTTACACCACTCAATTCCTTCACATTCTGTATGTCATTAATGTAATTTCAGCAATTCATTTTCTAATATGTGACTCTACCATTTTACTGCAAAGAAAGAATGGGGTCATTTGTTTAAACTAGCTTCATAATACGTAAACAGTACGAATTCTTTTGGGCTTCCCAGGTGGCTCACCGGTAAAGATTCCACCTGCAATGTAGGAGATGCAGGTTTAATCCCTGGGTCAAAAGATATCCTGGAGAAGAAAATGGCAACCCATTCCAGTATTCTTGCCCAGGAAATCCCATGGACGGGGGTATTGGTGGGCTGTAGTCTATGGGCTCTCAAAAGAGTCAGATACAACTTAGTGACTAAGCAACAACAAAAGAATTCGTGTTACAGCGGCTGCTGTGGCCGCCACTATACTTGAGTGCAGGCATCTGTGTAGACCACAAGAGGGCAGCAGAGGAAACAAATCGTAAAAACATTTCTGAAGTTCTCAGTTCAGTTCAGTCCTGTCTGACTCTTTGTGACCCCATGAATCGCAGCACACCAAGCCTCCCTGTCCATCACCATCTCCTGGAGTTCACTCAAACTCACGTCCATCGAGTCAGTGACGCCATCCAACCATCTCATCCTCGATCGTCCCCTCCTCCTCCTGCCCCCAATCCTTCCCAGCATCAGAGTTTTTTCCAATGAGTCAACTCTTCGCATGAGGTGGCCAGAGTACCGGAGTTTTAGCTTTAGCATCATTCCTTCCAAAGAAATTCCAGGGCTGATCTCCTTCAGAATGGACTGGTTGGATCTCCTTGCAGTCCAAGGCACTCTCAAGAGTCTTCTCCAACACCACAGTTCAAAAGCATCAATTCTTCGGCACTCAGCCTTCTTCACAGTCCAACTCTCACATCCATACATGACCACAGGAAAAACCATAGCCTTGACTAGATGGACCTCAGTCGGCAAAGTAATGTCTCTGCTTTTGAATATACTATCTAGGTTGGTCATAACTTTTCTTTCAAGGAGTAAGCGTCTTTCAATTTCATGGCTGCAGTCACCATCTGCAGTGATTTTGGAGCCCAAAAAAATAAAGTCTGAAGTTCTAGTGTCTTGAGATTAGAGTTTAATTGAGCATGCTGAATCTATGAGGTCGCAAAGAGGCCATTATGACCGAGCGACTGAACTGAACTGAAGAGTAATTCGGGTCAGGGACAATGAACTTTGTCTCT
>SJYC01134942.1:0-18935 GCA_006408675.1 Madoqua kirkii
ACATCAATTCCATAATTACACAGCTTATTTATATCAGAGTAGACCAAGATCCTACTTCCATACTTACTTCTATTTTTAAAGATCCCTCTTGTCATGTCATATCAGAACTGTATACAGAATTAGACAAGTGGAATAACTTTTCTCAGCCACTTGAAAAAATCAGTACACTAACTTTTTTTTTTTTAGTGGAATACCTGTGAATATCTAGAGAGGAAAGCTCAGAACCAAACTCGGTGATATTTTCCTTTCAATAGAAACAACCTAAGCTACTAGTGCTCCAGAAGATTGTACACTTATTCACCTGTATTAGACTTATTCACCTGTATTCATCTTATTAGACTTAGAAAGGACCTCAAGAATTCGTTTGGTTCAGTTCCTTCCCTTCCAGCAGGTAAGGTATCACTATCCCAATTTACAGATGCAACAGCTGAATTCCGGAGAGACTAACCAATTTGCCCAGTAAGTGATGGAGAGGGAGGAACAGGTCTCCTGTCCTGGCAAACTACTATACTGTGTATCTCTTATTGGTTAAAAAATAATAATAACCTTCTTAATATTCATCTTTATTGTTTCTATTAAATTTGAAAGACCCATAATTTCACACAAAATGGACCCTTCCATGACTGTAAGATTACTAGGTAAGTGACTGCATTTTAGATGGCCAAATTCTCTGGTCTCCTTGAAAATGAATCTTGAGTCACCTTGACTACTGGCAGTTGGTCCATTGCCCAGTAAGTAGCCATTATTTTGTTTAAAAGATAAAGAAAAACCCTCACTTTGCTTATTTTGACCAATGAACAAGTTGTTCAAGTGAATGTGGCAAAAATCAGGCATGAGACTATATCAGAAATAATGAAGATAAAATAGAAAACTGTTAAATATAAGAAGTAAACATTTAGGTAGGTCTTCTCTTTTAGAGTTTAGGTAATGGATCTACAAATATAGCTTACAGCTTTCCTTCCTAAATGGATTTTGAGTACAAAGGTGTGATAACAAAAAGACATAGATGGTGTCCTGGTAGTGGAACACATGGGGAACTTTCTAGAATAAACTTTCTATATCATACCTGTAAAAATGTTTCCACTATGGAGGTGCCACTAATAACATTTATGACACCAGTGAGGATACAATATGTGTCCATCTTTACTTGGGTATGGCAAGATGACTCAGGACCTTCTTGCCTGGTCTTCCCTCCTACATGGTAACAGTTTAGAAAGGGTTGTCTTTTTTTTTTTTTATCTTGATTCCCAAAGGTCAGATATTTAAGCTTGAAGAACGAGGAAGAAGCAGTGAAAAGTCACTGGGTATTATACAGAGGTAGAAAATTTTTAAAAAGACATGGAGAAAATAATGATAAAAGACAAGCAATGCAAAGAGGAAGGGCAAAAATAACATTTATGAGCACTTATTTTATGAAAGGCACTGTGCTGAGTACTTAGCTTGTATTATCATATCTAATTGTCATATATGTCCTCACAAATCTCTGAAGAAGCTGCTATCTGAATGCAGATACAAAATAACACTCGAAGACATTCATTTTTGCACAGCTACTAAGTAACAAAACTGGGATCCAAATTTTGATATGACTACAATTTTCATATTTGTAAAAAAAATGAGACCAATATATGCACTACAAGACCATCAATGAAATTTCAAAATGAGAAATTGTTACCGTGATTAGATAAATTGATTTTGGAAATAGCATTTCAGATGAACTGACATAAACAAATATCAGAAGAGAGAAAAAAGATTACATGGAAACTCTGTCCTTATAAAAATAAAATATTTGAATTGGGAAAGGTGCTATGATTAAGGTTTTAATTCAGTACCTCCTGATCTGCCTTCCTCATTATCCTCATCCACTCTGCCTCCAAGGAAGCTGTAGTTACCTTGCACGTCATTACCCACGCAGAGAAAGCTGGGGACTGACATCTCTCTCCAGTCCTGACATGAAGGAATATGGATGTGTCTGACATCTTCATTTCAGGAATGAAGCCAAACAGCTTCTTTATACGCTGCAGGATGAGCAGCCGTGAATGCTGTGCTGCGGCCTGTTCAAAGAGCTCCCTCTCATTGTGGAGGTGGCTGGTCCAGTAGCGATGCTGCAGGGAGGTGAGGGGTGAGCAGCACCTCGCCAAAGAATAGGAGACTAGGGCAGTGACGGTTGCCAAGGTGATCAGAATCCAGCCCAGCATCTTCACATAATTATCCAAAAGAGAAACAGAAAGCATCAATATACTAGACATTCAAGAAACAACCATGATGGGAGGGATCCCCACAAATCTGAGAGCCAAAATATGGGTAAGAAATTTGCTTTTCTAGCTCTTTCCTGGCTGGAACCATGGAGAGTGCAGAAGAGAAGAAAAAGAAAATTCCTGCTGTGCCAGAAACCCTTAAGAAAAAGCGGAAGAATTTTGCAGAGCTTAAGATCAAGCGACTGAGAAAGAAGTTTGCCCAAAAGATGCTTCGAAAGGCAAGGAGGAAGCTTATCTATGAAAAAGCTAAGCATTACCACAAGGAATTCAGGCAGATGTACAGAACTGAAATTCGAATGGCTAGGATGGCATGAAAAGCTGGCAACTTCTATGTACCCGCCGAACCCAAATTGGCGTTTGTCATCGGGATCAGAGGTATCAACGGTGTGAGTCCGAAGGTTCGAAAGGTGCTGCAGCTCCTTCACCTCCGGCAGATCTTCAATGGCACCTTTGTGAAGCTCAACAAGGCATCAATTAATATGCTGAGAATTGTGGAGCCATACATTGTGTGGGGGTACCCAAATCTGAAGTCTGTAAATGAGTTGATCTACAAGCGTGGTTATGGCAAAATCAACAAAAAGCAAATTGCCCTGACAGACAATGCATTGATTGCTCGATCTCTTGGGAAATATGGAATCATCTGCATGGAGGATCTGATTCATGAGATCTATACCGTTGGAAAACGTTTCAAAGAAGCAAACAACTTCCTGTGGCCCTTTAAATTGTCTTCTCCACGAGGTGGAATGAAGAAAAAGACCTCCCATTTTGCAGAAGGTGGAGATGCTGGCAACAGGGAAGACCAGATCAACAGGCTTATTAGAAGGATGAACTAAGGTATCTACCAGGATAATTTTTGTAGTCTGGTTAATAAACAATTGAAACAAACAAACAAAAAAAAGGAATTTGCTTTTCTAGTCTTTAGCCTATTGACAGGTGCTATTCATTTGATCCTGGGTGCAGCTGTGACACGGGATATAGGCCCAACCATTTTCAACTTGGCTTTGGGATTACAAAGAATTTTTGGATTTGGGAAATTTCCAAAGATTTTGAAGTGGATTCTAGATACTGTCCTGGAAGTGGCAGACATTATAACCTGCCTATTATCTTTGCATAAGGGACATAAACTACATTTTTTATTTTAGTTTAAGCATCAGGTGTAGGCTCATACATTTCTTTGGACATTTAATATATACTTAATAATGATAGTGATGAAAATTATGATATCATAGATAATAATGGTAGTTTTGTAAGCTGCCAAGCTCAGTGATGTGCCAGCAAGTACTCACTGACATTTCTTCCCAAATTGCTATTTCCTTTTATTTTTTTGTGACTGAAGAAAGTCGATGACAGACAGACTCTCATGTCCTTAAATATGCAGCATCTATTGTTTTCCTTTTCATCTTCCTCTCCTTCAAATAATCTTTTGCTGGCCAGTTTTATGGTTGGTTTTTGAAATATACTTTGAAAGGAAAGTCAACTAGATTTATTTGCAACTATTTATTTCCACTTCTAAAGACTGACAAATAACAAATAATTGTTTTCTAAGTTTAGAATCCTATTTTTTTTCTTTTTGATATTCTTTTTTCAATATTTAGTGGTTGTTACGCAGAATGAGACAGAAGGGCTGCACACATTCAGGGAAACCACCAGTATGCAGCCGCAATCTAAATGGTGACGGTCTCTCCCACAGCCGGTGATTCACCAACAGGCCTGGAGTCACCAGTGTGTGCACAGCAAGATAGCTTCACTCTAGAGAGGCTAAAGCCTACAAAGTGATACTCATCATGCCATGACTTAACTTATTAGAGGCCAGCATGGTTGAGGAAGGTCATCTCAGATGCCCATTAATTCATCAGCTATCATTTACTGAGCCCGAGGTTGACCTCCCACCATGTGTTAGACATACTACTTGGTTCCTGGGACACAGATCCAGATAATTTTAGAGACATTCTCTCTTTCCAAATCTTTAAGCCTAAAGAGGGAGACAAAATATAAAGCCCAGAAACACAGTAAAATAGGATAGTTTTGATAGACGTAAACACAAAGCCCAAGGAAGGACAATGAAGATACATGAACTTGTTTAAAGGAGAAGAATGTCAGGGAACACTTCCCAGAAGAGATGATGCTCAAACTTAAGTTATTAGAGACAAGTTCACCAGATGCAAGAGGTTGAGGAGAATTCCAATTAGGGAAGAAGTCAGAAGAAGCAGCATGTGAAGAGGTGGGAAAACCCCAAGAAGTTGAATTCACAAGGTCATAGGAATCATATGGGGAAATGGTCAGGGGCCACATATTGAAGGATATTGTATTTCAGGACAGGAATCTGGATTTGTGCTTAGGCTGGTAGAAAATCATTGAAGGACTTTATAAGGGCGGCAGTGCATGGAGCAGGGGGTAGAGGGAGGATTCATCATTCAATTTGCAGTTAGATTATTTTGGCATGGCATGAAATGGGATGAAATAAGTGTCCAGAAGGTACAGGCAGAGACAGGATTTAAACTTAATTTGATCTGGTGGTCAACCAGAATTATCCAACAGAAAGACAGTACATATTCCTCAAATGAGACTGGAGTATGCGGTAACTATAGAAGGTGGGAGGGCAAATAGAAACAGCCCCTGGTCTTTGGCTGGCTAAGCCATTTATTAGCTCTATAAACTTATGAAAGATAAAATCTTTGAGTTTCAGTTTCTTCATCTGTAAAATGGGGTTGATTATACCTACCTCTTAGGATTATGAAGATCAGAATTAAGATATAACATATTTGTACACTATAGGATAAGCATCTCAATAAATATTAGTGGTCAATAAATATCATTTGGTTGCGTCCAACTCTGTGACTCCATGGACTGTAGCCCACCAGGCTCCTCTGTACATGGAATACCCCAGGCAAGTATACTGGAGTGGGTTGCCATTCCCTTTTCCAGGGGATATTCCCAACCCAGGGATCGAACCCTGGTCTCCTGCATTGCAGGCAGATTTTTTACTGTCTGAGCGACCAGGGAAGCCCAAATATTGGTGGTGGTGTCACTAAATCAAAAAATCCACTTGATCACGGTACTCAGAGCTATAAAACTGTCTTTTCACAGAAGTCTGTGTATCATTAGACAAGATGTTTTATTTTGACCTTAAGAACATCTTACCATTGTGTATTACCACTTAGTTTTTTAAAGCAAGAACATTTTTTAAAGTTAAAATTGTCCCATTGATTTTTTTACTTTTCACAGCTCCTCTGCTTGACATTTAAGGCCAGTATAAATAGGTTGAGACAAATCCTTTCTTAATAAGATTTCTAATTTTGTTTCAACTGGTCCATACATAACACTTCAATATTGTCGTGTTGATAGTAATTTTTTCAACTAAATATCCTCAGCACTTTTAAATTTCAATAACTGAAAAGTGATGGGTCAAGAGAGGCCTTTGCAATACCTATATGGGAAAAGAGTCTGAAAAATAATAAAAGAATAGATATATGGGTATGTATAAATGAATCACTTTGTTGTATACTTGAAACAAACACAACATTGTAAATCAACTATGCTGAAATATAAAATAAAAAGTAAATTAAAAAACACTAATGTGTTCTTATGGCATTGCAGTGATTTGAAATATGTTTTTCTCCCAAATCCCTGGGAGAAACTGATGAACACCAATGATTCTTTCTGTACTGACAAAAGTGTACTTTTACATCTTTAGATCTAACCTATAAACCTAGTAGGTTTAGGTCTTCCCCTCACTTGACTCCACTCCCTCCCACAAACCTATCTAATGACACTAAATTTAGAACTATCATCAGTGTTTATTTTTAATTATAATTAAGCCTCCTGTAATTTTAGATGTGATTTAAATATATAAGAATGCATATTTAAGAATATACATGCAGAAAGATGGAATTTAGTAATAATATTTTTAATAGCAATATCTAAAATTCCCTGTTGAAGAAAAGTTATGACCAATCTAGACAGCCTATTAAAAAGCAGAGACATTACTTTGCCGACAAAGGTCCATCTAGTCCAAGCTATGGATTTTCCAGTATTCATGTGTGGATGTGAGAGTTGGACCATAAAGAAAGCCAAAGAACTGATGCTTTTGAACTGTGGTATTGATGAAGACTGTTGAGAGGCCCTTGGACTGCAAGGAGACCAAACCAGCCCATCCTAAAGGAAATCAGTCCTGAATATTCATTGGAAAGACTGATGCTGAAGCTGAAACTCCAATACTTTGGCCACCTGATGCGAAGAACTGACTCACTGGAAAAGACCCTGATGCTGGGAAAGACTGAATGCAGGAGGAGAAGGGGATGACAGAGGATGAGATGGTTGGATAGCATCACTGACTCAATGGACACGAGTTTGCACAATCTCTGGGCGTTGGTGATGGACAGGAAAGCCTGGCGTGCTGCAGTCCATGGGGTTGCAAAGAAAAACAACTGAGTGACTTAACTGAACTGAAAATTCCTTGTTTTTAATATATAATAGATTCTGAACACAGTACTGAGTGCTTTACATGCATTAACTTGATTATTACTCACTCCAACCCTATATGACAGATCATATTAACAATATCTCCATTTTACAGCTGAGAAAAGTGAAGCATGGATAAATTAGATAACTTGCTTAAGGTTTTGCAGGTTAATACATGGTAGATACTACTACTACTACTACTACTACTACTAAGTCACTTCAGTCATGTCCGACTCTGTGCGACGCCATAGACGGCAGCCCACCAGGCTCCCCCATCCCCAGGATTCTCCAGGCAAGAACACTGGAGTGGGTTGCCATTTCCTTCTCCAATGCATGAAAGTGAAAAGTGAAAGGGAAGTCGCTCAGTTGTGTCTGACTCCCAGCGACCCCATGGACTGTAGTCCACCAGGCTCCTCCGTCCATGGGATTTTCCAGGCAAGAGTACTGGAGTGGGGTGCCATTGGAAGCAAGCCTCAAATGCAGGTCGGCTGACTCCAAAGCCCAACATCCTAACCATATTTATTCAGCCACTCAGTAGAAATTTAACTGATGAGTGGCATCCAGTTTGTGTTCCATAATCAGACAATATGAGAAGCAGCAGGAATGGAAGATGTTTCCCTCATTGTAGCTAATATGAGATTGCTGTTTTTCAGTGGCTAAGTCCCATTCAGTTCTTTTGCACCCTATGGATTACAGCGTGCCGGGCTCCTCTGTCCTTGGAACCTCCCAGACAAGAACTGGAGTGGGCTGCCATATCCTCCTCCAGGGGATCTTCCCTACCCAGGGATCAAACACACATTTCCTGCACTGCAGGCAGATTCTTTACCACGGAGCCACCGGGGAAGCGCCAGTTAATACGGGATAGCAGAGCTGAAAACAAAAAGCAAGAACTTACCTGTGACTGGTATCTGTGTAGAAGAGCTACTTCATCTCTGACCAAGATCATATTGGATGGAACTGATCTGCAGCATGGAAACCCGGCTAGGATCTCTTGCCGTTCACCGGCACTAATATTGTCAAACGCTCGGTAACGGTCCACAGATACGAATTCACTTGCCGCGCATTCGTAGTACGTGCCTGTCAGCAGGGTCACCGCCAGCCACGTAAATGGAGCAACGAGTGCCCTTCCGGTGATGCTGAAGAAGTGAAGGCAAGCCAGCCTGCGCTCCAGGAGGCCGATTCTCCGGAGCTGAGGGACGCAGCTGCAGCAGTATTCACTGGTGATTGTCCACGTCTGGCTTCTCAGAGCAAAGCCAGCAACCAGAAGGATTAAGGCAGGAATGATCAGAAAAGCAGAACCATAGTAGAAATTTTTCCCGACCTGACAGGGACAACTGAATGTGAAAGAGGAGAGAAGTTGTTGCCCACCGATAGTCAAAGCAGCAATTAAAGTGTTGATAAATGTTCCACTTCTCTGCAGAGAAGATATAGTGTTACAGGAGCTGGGCTCATGTTGGGAAGCTCCTTCACAAATCAGCTCCTAGCCCTTTCTGATCATTAGACTCCACCAGCTATAACCATTTTATGGGATCTTACTGGTTTAACTGGTTGTGTCAGGCGACCCAACATCCTTACATGTTTAAAGGATTCTAGCATCTTTCCTTGTGTACTTTGTGAATCCTGAGCTAATAAATGAACTTCAGAGTACAGCCGGAGGGACTTGAGGGAGAGATTCATCGGGCATGAGTGGCAAGGGAAACTTCTTCAGTATATCTTTCTACTAAAAGGAGGATGACTTGACTGCAGAGCAAACTGTTGCCATCGTCCTATGTGCTCCTTTGTGTGACACAAAATGCTTAGCACCAGCAAATACAGTATTGAAGAAAATCAGAACATTCTTACCCTTGTACTGGCCCAAGATTTTGTTACCATAAAATTATAGCATAAAGAATCCTGGAAGTTATCTAATACTACAGCAATCCAAATTTAGGGCTGTCTGGAGCATCCATAATTTCAGAGTTCTTCCATATAGGTTCCAAAAGTTTTCCCAAAAGAGACGAACAAGACCTGGGTACCCCTAAAGTCAAATCACAACAAAAACACTCTGCCTTTGCATAAAACTGTGTTTGTGTTGACAGAACATAATATAACAATGTGTTGTCTTAAAAGTTAAGTTGCAAATTTGTTAATATGGCATCATTTATGTGAAAATATATTTGCGTAATTAATAAAGTTATATACATATAGATAAGAAATTATATGATCACACATAAAATGTCTATATTTAATCGTCAAATGCTTTTTGTTTAAAGAGTGGCTTTTTAAAACCCACCATATTGTTTTGGCTTATAAACACGAATAAGATACAAATTTCTCTTCTTAAATAAATCTCACCTGGCCTTGGTTAAATATATCATCAGTGAATTGAAACATAATGCTGAGGAATTGACCCAAAGTGCCCTATAAAAAGACAAAGAAATAAAAGAGTATATTTTAAAAAGCAGTTCAAGGGAAGAGAAAACAGATTAAGCAACTCCATGACCTATCTTATAGGAGTTCTGGAGGGAACAATGAAGGAATAGACAATATCTGAAGAGAAATAACTGAGAATTTTGCATAATCAAAGAAAGTTCTCACATTAGAAAAGTGTTATCTATTTTAAATAGTTTCACTGAAGATAAATTCACACTGGATACATCATATTAAAACTGCACAGCGCGAAAGACAGAAAGTCTTAAAAGCTGTCAAAAATAAAAGACAGATAACTTACCCCAAAGTGGCAATATATTGACAACACACTTCTCATCAGTAACAATAGGGACCAGAAGACAATATCTTCAGAGTTCTAAGTACCAGCTAAACCATCATTTGAGATAGAGCAAAATAAAGACAACACACAGAGACTAAGGGAATTTACTACCCATAGAACCTCATTAAGAGGCTTATTAAAGGATATGTTTCAGCAAGGAGAAAAATAAACTCTAAGACATAGGAGCAAAAAATAATGATGAGTACAAGTATATTTTTAAAGTTCCTTTATTTATTAGTTATTTCTATAAATAACTACATTTTATTTCAAAGATACAAATAAGATAATCCATGGTTATAGTAAGATATCACTACATATCTGATATAATGGCAAAAATTAGAAAGGTACTCCATACCAAATGTTGGTAAGGATTGTAGAGAAACTAACTCATATACACTTGTGTTAGGAATGTAAAATGAAACAATCATTTTGAAAATTGTCAGCTTCCTTAAAAGTTACCTGTATATACCTGCCATACAATATAACTTACTTCTCAGGTATTTACTCAAGAGACACGAAAGCATACTTCCACATGAAAACCTGTACATGAATGACACAAGGTTTCTTTACAATAGCTGCAGACTGGAAACAACAAAAGCCATCCACAGACTGTTCTATATCCGTGTAAGGGAAAGCTACTCAGAAAAATATGAGGAATAGGCTATTAATATCTATAGCAACAAGAATGAATTAAAAAATAATTTTCTAAAGGAAAGAATTCAGGCAAAAGAATACATAATGTATGACATTTATCTAAAATCCTTGAAAGTGTTAATTAACCTCTACTGATAGGAAACCAGCTAGTGCTCACCTAGAGAGTGGTGGAGAAGAAATAAGCAGAGAGGGCTTGCCAAGGGCATGGGAAGCCTTGTGGGGCAATGAACGAATCTGAACCACGATTTTAATTTATGGAGGTGACTGAGTGATGACAGAGGCCAATGCCATCAGAAGGAAAATTTATTACTTACACGTATCAAGAGAAAGGGGCATGCCAGTCCACACAGGGCCTCTCAGGGAAGCAGCAGGTTGGGCTGGAGGCAGAAAAGGAGGGGAAGCCGAAGCCAGAGCTTTCCCTGGGGTTTCTGTGGGAAAGTCAAGGCAGGTGAAGGGAAAGAGCTTAGAACTGGCTAATCTAAATGATTCCGGTGGGCTTCAGGGCATGGGGGATATTGCCATTTGTCTGATACCTGGTCCTGGGTTGATTAAGAGCAGAGGAAATATTGGCTTGGTGTATGAGCGTTAGATAAGAAGGTGAGTCAGAGTACGAACTCTGGGTCACACAGGAGATAAAAATATTTAGCTGTTGAATTGGCTGTGCAGTTAATGGATGCAAATTAGACAAAGAATCAAAGAAAACACAGTTATAAAACAGGAGTGATGGATATACCAATTATGGTGATTAATTTGATGGCTTAAGGGGTGTATACATATGTCAAAACTCATCAAACTGTAAAATCACTTACGTCTTAATAAAATAGTAAAAAATCTTAAGTATAATTATTAAACAATAGAAACACAGTGCATAGATCACTCAGAAAAAAAGGGAAATAAAAAGAGAATAATGATAGGAAAAGAAATAGTAAACAGAGGGAAAAGGATGGTAAACAGAAACCACAAAATAATGGTAGAAATGAGACCAAACACATCAATAATCACACATACAACATTTTAAAATAGCTAACAATTACTGAGTGCTCACTACATGCCAGGTAAGAACATTATTTAATTTCCATAATAATCCTGTGATGAGGTACTAATATTATCCTCAGCTTCTTTACAGATGAGAAAAGTGTAGTGTGGAGAGATAAAGGAAATTGCACAGGGCCACGCAGAGCTGAGGGAAAGGCCCGGGACCAGGACTCAGGTAGTTTGGCACATGCCTTCAACTGCCACACCAGAGCTGGGGTAAATGCACCAACAGAGATTAAAACATAGAGTCACGCCACTTACAAGTGACAACCTAAAACATACAAAGCTTGAAAACTAAAGGTACCGAAATGTATACCCTTGGAAATACCATTAATATAAGGCAAAAGTGAGCTAAAGGCAAAAAAGTGTCAAAAGGGCTAATTTTAAAAACTCGGTCATAAGAAAGGAATAATCCATTATGAGATATGACAGTCATCAACTTGTCCATGACTGTATTACTGAAATATATAAAGCAAAAAATGTCAAATTATAAGGAAAAGTTCTTATAAGCAAAGAGATTTTTAACATATTAGAAATGATCAAGGAAATATTAGGAGATAAACATTGGGAGAAGGCAATGGCACCCTACTCCAGTACTCTTGCCTGGAAAGTCCCATGGATGGAGGAGCCTGGTAGGCTGCAGTCCATGGGGTCGCTGAGGGTTGGAGATGATTGAGCGACTTCACTTTCACTTTTCACTTTCATGCATTGGCGAAGGAAATGGCAACCCACTCCAGTGTTCTTGCCTAGAGAATCCCAGGGACGGAGATAAACATTGAAAGGATATAAAAGATATGGAAGAACAAAATTAGCAAGCTTTTGTCTAATATCTAGTATTCCATACCCTAAAAATAGAGAATGCACTATTTTTATAAGTTCTCTGTAAATCCCTTGCTAAAATATACTGATTGTGTACAAGATCACAAAGGAAATTTCAGCATTAATGTCTAATAACAAGGAAACAGGTTGAGTAACCATGGCAATAGAATGCTATAGAGTAGGAGTTGGCAGCCTATATATAATTCAGGGACCAAACTGACCCACTGCCTGCTTTGTAAGCCTTTTAAACCAAGAATAATTTTTAAAACAGTTTGAATTTTTTTTCAATATTTTATGACATGTGAAAATTACATGAAATCCAAATCTGAGTGTTTATAAAGTTTTATTAGCATGTATCCACGCTGGTTCCCAGTTGTCTATCTGCCTTCCCACCACCTGAGCAGAGTTGAGTAGTTTGTGACAAGAGTCTGTGTGGCCTTAAAACTGAAAATATTTACTATCCAGCCCTTTATAGAAAAAGTTTGCTGAGCCTTTGTGAAAAATAAATAAATTAGAATGACAAGTATGAATATAGAAAAATCTTAAATAATTTTTAAGAATACAAGCTGTATGATATCTGCAGCATGTTACATTCTGTCAAGTTTTAAAATGAAATAATATTATATATTCTTTGTAGTTACAGCTGTAGAATTTCGAAACATGTACAGAAACAACAAATATCAAGTTTCAGGTAGTGGTGGCCACTGAGGAGGAAAGAATAAAATTAAGAAGAGTACAGAATATTTCAACTGTAGCAGTATTGCTTTAATGCTTAAAACAAAAACTGAATTATATACAGCAACTTGTTCAGTAGAGCTTGGTAGTGAGTACTACATCTTCCTTATGTTTATAATGTAATGTTTTAAAACTCCATTTAATAGAGTATATGGTAAGTAAGGAAGTGGAGAAGGAAATTGTAGGGCACTCTTTCAGGGAACATTGATTAGAAGTCATTATTGAAGTGTCAAAGTCTTGCTATAAAGAAATTTGTTGATTATAGATGCTTAAGTATTTATTTTCATTTACTATTGAAAGAATTGACTGTCTGCAGTACCATCACATACCTTGTCAATGATCGTGAACGGTCACATCCATGGATAATAATTGTCTTTGGGACTTTACAGCCAAATGGTATCCTTGTTAAAGATACTCTGCGGTTGCCTGTTTGAATGAAAGTGATTGTGTTAAAGGCTCAGTAGTGTCTGACTCTGTGCGACCCCATAGACTGTAGCCTGCCCAGCTCTTCTGTCCTTGGGATTCTCCAGGCAAGAATACTGGAGTGGACAGTAGGCTGCAGTCCATGGGGTCGCTGAGGGTTGGAGATGATTGAGCGACTTCACTTTCACTTTTCACTTTCATGCATTGGCGAAGGAAATGGCAACCCACTCCAGTGTTCTTGCCTAGAGAATCCCAGGGACGGAGATAAACATTGAAAGGATATAAAAGATATGGAAGAACAAAATTAGCAAGCTTTTGTCTAATATCTAGTATTCCATACCCTAAAAATAGAGAATGCACTATTTTTATAAGTTCTCTGTAAATCCCTTGCTAAAATATACTGATTGTGTACAAGATCACAAAGGAAATTTCAGCATTAATGTCTAATAACAAGGAAACAGGTTGAGTAACCATGGCAATAGAATGCTATAGAGTAGGAGTTGGCAGCCTATATATAATTCAGGGACCAAACTGACCCACTGCCTGCTTTGTAAGCCTTTTAAACCAAGAATAATTTTTAAAACAGTTTGAATTTTTTTTCAATATTTTATGACATGTGAAAATTACATGAAATCCAAATCTGAGTGTTTATAAAGTTTTATTAGCATGTATCCACGCTGGTTCCCAGTTGTCTATCTGCCTTCCCACCACCTGAGCAGAGTTGAGTAGTTTGTGACAAGAGTCTGTGTGGCCTTAAAACTGAAAATATTTACTATCCAGCCCTTTATAGAAAAAGTTTGCTGAGCCTTTGTGAAAAATAAATAAATTAGAATGACAAGTATGAATATAGAAAAATCTTAAATAATTTTTAAGAATACAAGCTGTATGATATCTGCAGCATGTTACATTCTGTCAAGTTTTAAAATGAAATAATATTATATATTCTTTGTAGTTACAGCTGTAGAATTTCGAAACATGTACAGAAACAACAAATATCAAGTTTCAGGTAGTGGTGGCCACTGAGGAGGAAAGAATAAAATTAAGAAGAGTACAGAATATTTCAACTGTAGCAGTATTGCTTTAATGCTTAAAACAAAAACTGAATTATATACAGCAACTTGTTCAGTAGAGCTTGGTAGTGAGTACTACATCTTCCTTATGTTTATAATGTAATGTTTTAAAACTCCATTTAATAGAGTATATGGTAAGTAAGGAAGTGGAGAGGAAATTGTAGGGCACTCTTTCAGGGAACATTGATTAGAAGTCATTATTGAAGTGTCAAAGTCTTGCTATAAAGAAATTTGTTGATTATAGATGCTTAAGTATTTATTTTCATTTACTATTGAAAGAATTGACTGTCTGCAGTACCATCACATACCTTGTCAATGATCGTGAACGGTCACATCCATGGATAATAATTGTCTTTGGGACTTTACAGCCAAATGGTATCCTTGTTAAAGATACTCTGCGGTTGCCTGTTTGAATGAAAGTGATTGTGTTAAAGGCTCAGTAGTGTCTGACTCTGTGCGACCCCATAGACTGTAGCCTGCCCAGCTCTTCTGTCCTTGGGATTCTCCAGGCAAGAATACTGGAGTGGACTGCCATTTCCTTCTCCAAGGTGTCTTCTCAACCCAGGGATCGAACCTAGGTCTGCTGCATTGCAGGCAGATTCTTTACCATCTAAGCCACAGGGAAGCCCATTGCCTGTCTAGCCAACACAAAGCATCTACCCCTTGGCAGGAATACCCTAGCTCATTCACTGAGCACACACTGGTAACACCGGTATGGGGAATCAGGTCTGAGAGACAGCGCTGTCCTCAGAGGGGTAGGGAAGCTGAGCAAATTAACACTGATTTTATGAAAAGAAATTCACTTAAACACCAGAAGCAGGCTTAAATAGAAAAAGAACGTGCAAAAAGATAACAAGCCCCTGGACCAGATGTTGTAGTATCTGGAAGTGGCTTTGCCTTGTCTGAGAGTTTGTGGATGAGCTCAGATAGTAAACATACTGCTGACAAATCAGTAGATGTCCTCCTCTCTGCATCTCCCCAGTTCTCTGCTCAGCTGCCTGGGTACTTCTTCAAAGGCTGGAATAGGGGTTGGCCCAGTTCACCACTTACTTGTGTTGATTGGCTGCTGTGCAGATAAGATGAGATTGACGAATGTGTCATTTTTCCAACCCAGGCTCCAAATTCAGTCCTCAGTTACAGAAAGAATACTTAACGAAAGAGGGAAACTTTCTTCTCTGCATTATTTTGAAATGATTTGTCTTCCTAATTGTACAGCCCGTGGTGTCATCAAAGAGTCGGAGCCGACTCAGCGACTAAACAACCGCAACCTGTTTGAAACAGTCTCTGTGCCTTCCTCTCTATTTGAGTGAAGGATGGTTTTGCATAAAAAGAAAGAGCCTGGGGAATGCAAGGCTCGCTTGGACGAGAAGAGCTGCTGAAGGCAAGTAGATTTTACGGTCTGAACACCAGAGCTGTGATTGTGTCAATTGCATTTTTGCACAGGCCCGCCAGGCAGGGGCTCCTACCTTAAGCCCCATGGTCCTGGCTGCAGGGGTAGGGGAGGGGGGAGACCCAACCACCTGGGAAAAAGCTGGGGTTTTCTTTTTCACATTATTTATTCAGCTAGTTAGTTTTAGTTGCTCTGGGTCTTCATTGCTGCTCACGGGCTTTCTCCAGGCTCTGCAAGCAGGGGCTACCCTCCTTTTCAGTGGGTTCCCTTTGGGATGGCTGCTCGTGTGTGGAGCATCCTCTGGGGGTGGAGGTGATGGGAGGCGGGGGTTGGGGGAGCTGTAGCACATAGGCTTTAGTAGCTCCTTGGCATATGGAATCTTTCCAGACCAGGGATTGAACCTGAGTGCCCGTCCTTGGTAGGTGGATTCCTATCCACTGGATCACGAGGGAAGTCCTGGCTTTTTCTAATGAATCCAGGATGTCCTGAATTCTCACAGTGGCCCTGATGTCACCACAGCATTAGTTTAGTGAAATCAGTTCCTGTATCATCATTCGCCTCCCACCAAGAACACAGACTTTTTCTGTTTTTCTCTGGATCTTTCATCTAGAACCCAGAATTACCCTCAAATTGGGCCCTGCAACGTACTGGCAGCATACATTCTGAGATTTTGTGAGTCAACCTCTAAAATATTTTGCTCTAATGTAAGTAGCATATGAGCAGTGGAAATAAAAAAAGACATTGCTGATTTGGAGTCAGTGGATTTAGTGCAAATTCCTTTTTGTTATCCACTTTCCAGCTTGTTGTGTTGTTCGATCTCTTAGTCGTGTCCGACTCTTTGTGACCATATGGACTGCGGCATGCCAGGCTTCCTTGTCCATCACCAGCTCCCGGAGCTTGCTCAAACTCATGTCCATCGAGTCGGTGATGCCATCCAACCATCTCATCCTCTGTCATCCCCTTCTCCTGCTTTCAATCTTTTCCAGAATCAGGGTCTTTTCTAACAAGTCAGCTCATAGCATCAGATGGCCAAAATATTGGAGCTTCAGCTGCATTATCAGCTAATCTTGAACAAATTTCTTAACTCTCCAGCTAACCTTCAACAAATTTCTTAAGCTCTGACTTTTGTATTTCTATCCTTTAAAATGGTCATGATTACAGCACCGAATACTTCAAGAGTGTAATTAAATTAAAATGAGAAACCAGATGGCTTAGTGTGCCAAGCAGGAGACACAGGAGATGAGAGTTCAATTCCTAGGTCAGAAGATCCCCTGGAGAAGGAAGTGGCAACCTGCTCCAGTATTCTTGCCTCGGAGATCACAAGGACAGAGAAGTCTGGAGGGCTATAGTCCATGGGGTCACAAGAGTCAGACACGACTTGATGACAACCACCACCACCAAAGAAAATGAAAAACATGTTGTAAACTGTACAGTTAATATAAACATAAAATGTTATTAAAATCTGCTACTGAAAAGTCCCACACTTCACAACCCAGCAAAACTGCTCTTCCTGATAATGGTATCCTGGAACAAAAGCACTAATAGAAATACCTTAAATATTGCAGCATTCCATTTGATATATTACCTACAAAAATCATCTACAGTAACTCATGTTTGTATAGTACATTGTAATGGAGAAAGAAATGCCAATCCACTCCAGTATTCTTGCCTGGAGAATCCCATCGTCAGAGGAGCCTGGTAGGCTACAGGCCATGGGATCGCCAAGAGTCGGTTTATAGCACACATCATCTCTTTGATAGAATTCTTCTGTGAGGTGAGCCTGTTATTGCCATTTTCCAGATGTGAAAACAGATCCAAATAGCAATAAAATGCCTTGCCCATGGTGTCACAACCAGTAAATGGTAGAAATGCAGCTAAGCTTGAGCCTTCCAAAGCCGCCTCGGCTCTTTTAACTACATCACACTGTTCTCCAAAGTAGTCAGCAGTCTGTCACTATATAGCAAGAATTTTCTAGAACACATAAAGCTAATCAACTCAGGCTGTAAGAAATAGAAAACTACTTTCTCAAATTGAATTTTATGCTTCTATTTCTGGAATAGTTTCGATCCTCTGAACCCTGCAGTCGTCAAGATGAGAAGGTTTCTTGTTTTTAACTTGAGGTATCTCTACTTCTGCATAAATAAAACAGCCTTCAATAGCTAATATATTAGGTACTTTCAAAAGAAAGCTAAGGGCTTGCTTCCTCTGCCAGAATCATTATACATTATTAAACTGTAGAACATGCTTTTGAGCAACAGTTTTGTAAGAAAATATTATCACTCAAATTCTATCACACGTTAAATGGCTGCTTATGGGAAAGAAAAAGTTACCAAGTTTGGATTTGTAATCACACTAAGTGGGCATCCTTCATACTTATTATTTGGGGGATAACGTGAAACCCATCAGAGCTGTCGATTAGGCTTGAATCCAGGATTTAGTGTCTATAAATTGCTAATCCTTTCTTGAATTCACACAACAATCAATACAAAGACTAAATAATGCTAACATTTAGATCTATCTTGGATTGTGAAGGTTTATGTCTGTGATTTTAAAACAATGCTTTGGCATGAGAACAAAACACCACTCTTATACTCCCTTGGGCCGAAGAATTCTCAGTAGCTGGTGCTTCTGGTCTGACTTTTCACTCTCAGCTTTTATGTCTTTAGTTTACAACTCGTCCCCACAAGTGAAGCAGTATTTGATTGCAGGCACTGTACTGGGCTATAAGACAGTCCTATTTACGATTCTTTTCCTCTCCAGTTCAGCAGAGGGCAAAAACAGCAGACAGCAGAAGTAGCACCCACGTCTCAGAGCAAGGAGGACCTTACAGAAGCAACACCAAAGGACAAAACAGTGAACTTTCTTCACCTGCCAGGCACAATGTCTCGTCCTGCACACAGAAGACCAGAATACCATAAAATAGTAAGATCTCTTTATAAATATATTCTCAAAGAGATTTTTTTTCCTGCTTTAGAGAAAATGTTTTCCCAAGTGATTTCTGAATTATTTTGAAAGGTGATGCTATTAAGTAGACTTTTTCAGTGGAACAAAGGGAGAGTTTTGTGGAGAGAAACATACATGACATTTCTGGGAATAGTTACAATGATCTTTTACATACTGTGAGAGAATAATCAATTCTTTAGACATATTTTAAAGTCTTCTTTTCTGACGAATTATATCTACAGAAGTGTCAAATTTTTCTTCTAACAGTAAAAAGATTAAGCAGTTCTTTGTATTTCATACTTATAACTGGTTGTATTTCATACTTCATGAAATAGGAAATCAAATATATACAAAATAGATGATTATATATTACATTAAGTAGGAATAGGTCATCAAAAACT
>SJYC01134944.1:0-23118 GCA_006408675.1 Madoqua kirkii
TTAATTATAAATGGGCACAATGTTGAAGCTATGGCACATAGATAGGTATAATTTAATCTCCTTTTCTCTATTTTTCAAATTCTTTTGTTTTACTGCTGGCAGCAACAGCCACATTCATTCATTTCTCTCTTCCTTTCAACTTTGCTTATTTTTACACGGTCATATTGGCTTTTAACAGTGATTTTTCTTCTGCTGTAACTCCTTATATGTAAGGCAGATCTTTTTTGTATAATTTACAGGCAGTTCTTGTGATTTATGATTAGGTTCTTGGAAGGTTTAAATAAGAACGGAATTAAAACTGAATACATGATGACCCTTCAGTTTATTGTTTAACAAATATTTTTGTTTAAATCACATGCTTTATATCATTGGTTTCCTACTAGAAATATTAATGTACTCATTTTTTTTCCTCTGCCTGAATTATGTACATTAGTGTCTAATGTCAGTTAATGTATTTAATGTATATTCTACACATGTTTATGACATTTTGATTTAGCTTTTCAACAGAAGTTATGTCCCTATGCACCATATACTATTTGGATTCTTTTGATTTAAAATTTATCAAGTTATAATAAATATTCTACCCAATTAAAGAAACATGTTTACCATGATATAAATCTATTCATAAGAGAATGGACATTGGTGGTATTGGGTCAATTTTGGAAGTATTTGGATCAATATCATATAACATTTCAAAGAAGTCACTTGGTTGAATAAACTATTTTATTGGTTTTCTGAGTCATTTCTACTTCTTATTTAAGAAAAAATAATTGAATACATATTTTAGGCCTTATCTTTCCCTCCATGTTGTGCTACACAAGATACCTGAGCCTGCAGGTAAAAACACCTCTTCTAACTTGGAATCCATATTTGATCTTTCATGAAAATAGAAGATTATGAACAAAATAAGATTATTTTTGACAATGGTACGCCTACCTCGCTCTCCCACTCACCCCTACTCCAGGCAGTGCCTTCTTTTGTGCACCTCAAAGAAAACTGCTATGATGGAGAGGAGCCTGCAGCCTCAGACTCCACCCGGGCTCTGCCAGTCATGGCCAGTTGGGCGAGTGACTCATTCCTCCTGAGGCCTCATTCTCTGCTCTGAAAGACTGAGGGAATTGTAGTAAATTATCTCAGATATCCTCTTCTATTTCTTTGTTTTCAACAGCAGATGCAAAACAAAGAAACCTTTTTTTTTTTAATCGGAGGATAATTGCTTTACAATGTTGTGTTGGTTCCTGCCATATAACAGTGTGAGTCAGTCATAATTATACATATATCCCCCCTCTCTTGAGCCTACCTCCCAGCCCCCTATCCACCCCTGTAGGTCATCACAGAGAGCCAGGCTGGGGCCCCTGTGTTATACAGCTGCTTCCCACTAGCTAACTTTTTAACACATGATAGTGTATATATGGGGCTTCCCTGGTAGATCAGCTGGTAAAGAATCCGCCTACAATGCAGGAGACTCAGGTTCAATTCATGGGTTGGGAAGTTCCCCTGGAGGAGGCATGGCAACCCACTTCAGTGTTCTTGACTTTCTTAATTTGTCTCACCTTCTCCTTCCTCCACTGTCTTCACAAGTCTGTTTTCTATGTCTGTGTCTCCATCCTTCCATGCAAACAGGTTCATCAGTACAATTTTTCTAGATTCCATATATATGCATTAATATACAATATTTGTTTTTCTCTTTTTGACTTACTTCACCCTGTATAACGAGCTCTAAGTTCATCTACCTCACTACAACTGACTCAAATTCATTCCTTTTTATAGCTGAATAATATTCTATTGTATATCCATACCACATCTTCTTTATCCATTCATCTGTTGATGGATATCTAGGTTGCTTCTATGTCCTACCTGTTGTAAACAGTTCTGCAGTGAACCAAAGAGACTTTTTAAAAGGGATTGATTGAACTTTGTGTTTTCTTTTTTCCACATTTTCAGCATGTCTTTGGTAAACTAAACCCAATTTATTCTCAGTTTTACTTTTCAGTTTTAATTTATTCTGAAAAATATTACATATTTTAGAGATCTATAAGAAAAGTGCAAATTCTCCATTTTCTTTAAGTCTAAAGAAAAACTCCAAATTTGTTGCTATAGTTGGGTTCAGCCTGATGGTCTCCTTAGCAGATCTGAAATCTATTAGGGATTGTGCAGACTCAGGAGACATCCCTCCTAATTTTTCCTTCCAAGTGAAAACATGGTCAAAATATACCAAAGGCCATTCTAGAACAATAAGAATTTATATTAGCAATTAGTATTTTAAAAAACTTCCTCCATGAAAACATGTTGTAAGTTGTATAAGCAAATGCATAGAAAGATGTTCTCATGTTAAGAAATTTATTTCAGAGCTCTTTTCCCCCCAGCAATGTATTCAAATATAGGTACAATTTGTTCTCAACAGTGAAAATTATTGCAGTTGTCAGACACAGCTGAGCACACACACTTAGTGGGAAGGAGACGGAAGAAAGGAACAGATGATCTCAAAGGCTGCTTTTGGCTAGAAAATTTTTGATAAAGGACCAGTAGTATATTTCCCATAACTTTGCCAATAACATAAAACTATCTCTTTTTCCCCAGAATAAAGATCTCTTTGTCCTCACCTATGGAGCTCTGGTTGCCCAGCTCGTAAGGATTATGAAAAAGATGAAGATGTGAATAAATATTTAGATACAATGTGAGTAGAAGTCTTTTGTTCTTGTGGAATGTAGTTTGTCTTCCTCTTTTCACATGTCTTGCTCCATTTTAGCTGCTCTTCCATGTCAACAAATCCCATCTAGAGAGGAACATAATTTCTAATAACTGCCATTTGTGTTGCCATAAAGCCTAAAGACTGGTGGCTCAGAGGTTAATGTGTCTGCCTGGAATGCGGGAGACTCTGGTTCAATCCCTGATCCCCTGGAGAAGGAAATGGCAACCCACTCCAGTACTCTCGCCAGGAGAATCCCATGGAGGGAGGAGCCTGGTAGGCTACAGTCCATGGGGTCGCAAAGAGTCGGACATGACTGAGCGACTTCACTTTAAAGCCTAAAGCAATAAGAAGGGGCTTTTATTCCATATCAATCATGCAACATTTTCTTTTAAATTAGAAACCATTTCTTTGCTAGTGATCTGTAAGCAAAAGACGTGGTAAAACTGAAATTGCTCTTTAAAGAATATGATGGGTCATCACATTTATTTTCAAGCCTTCTGTTCTAGCATAATTTCTTCCAGTGTAAATATGTGTCTATGTAAGCATAGACTATCTATGGAAGGATCTATGAAAAACTGCTAATAGTAGTTGCCTGAGAGAACCAAAGGGGAGGGCAGGAGATTATGGATAGAAGGGAGATTTACTGTTTCTTACATAGTGTTTTTAGTATCTGAACACTTTTAACATTACTCTGTTTTACTTAAAAACATTAAATAAAGAACTCATTCCTTCCTTTTAAAATAAAAGTCCATTCTCCTTTATTAATAGACATTTCTCCTACACTAATTCAGCCTTTAATTTTCAGAACAGTTATATGAGTACTATATTACTTAATAATAAAACATAAATATAAAAACATAAATATATAAAATAAATATAAAAACATAAATATAAAAAATTATATAACTTAATAATAAAACATCTATAAACATACTTGAATCTCTTAATTATGGATCCTTAAAAGGTTTCTAACAGAGCAATGACTGGAAAGTTTGTACTAGTTAGAAGGGTTCATTAGAAAGTTTGAAGAGGAAATTTAGTGTAGATGAGCATTTTGGACCTCTTTTTAAATGCTCATTATATTTTTGATTGAAATAAAGAAAAAAAACAATGTTAAGAAAAGCTTGAAAGATTTTTTTGTGAGCTCTTGCTTTCCTCCCTTTCTATATGCTTATCCTTTTTCTATCAGAAAGTTCTTTTTCATTGTTCTAAGTTCTGTTCGTTTTGATCCACATATTCTTTTTAAAAAGTTCTTAATTAGGAGCACTTCTTCAGCTAAATTGTCTGTTACAGTGGTAGTTTTTTAAACTATTTTATATTTAGGTCACTCTTAAACACATGATAAAATATTTTGAGAAGTCAGATTATTTAACTTGTTAAATTTCCATTGTTTTGTAGAACAGCAGATAAAATGAAGACATTTATTTGACCCCCCCCCAAATACCTATAGGTAGCTACTTGGGTGCATATTTTAATAAACATGAATGAAATATTAGTTAAAGAATGCATTTTGAAAGGCTGTAGGAAGGCCTTACCGTAAGAAAAACAATTCTCATCTGGATTTCTTTAATAGCTTCTGCTGAAAGCGTCTTACATTTTTAACTTAATATAAAAAATATCTGCTTTGCAGAAATATATCCTTTGACCAAAGCAAGATATATACTGCACTGACTACAACATTCTGCCTTTCCATTGTCTGTCCTAGTAGCTGAGCCTGTCGATATGCATAATATAGAAAACACTGGAAACATTTTTCCCTAAAATCCTGGTACAAGTATTTCTATTGTTTCTGTTTTTTAAAAGTCTTTTCAATGTGAACTTCTGGCTAGAATCACAAAGCATTTCTCTCTTGTAAGGCAAGTAAGCTAAGTTGAATATTTCTATCTACTCAGAAATATAAACAGATAACCTCATAGATTTAGTAAATCACTTTGACATCAAATCCGCCTCCCTCTCCCAGTTGGCTAGTCACTGAATATCCACTCTCACCCTTTTCAAACCCTATGGAACAAATATAGCCCCGTACAGACTGTGATGTCTTCTAACTCGTTGAGCCTTCTGTTGCCCTGTTCAAATTGTTTCACTAGTCCATGGACATGCGGCTGTGACATTAAAAGACCAATTTTGTGCCAGTTGGTAAGCAAAAACAGTCTTCTTTCTTTTATTTCCACTGTCAAGTTCATAATTTCTCAAGTAGATTGAAAGTTTTAGGTCTATCTTGTTGAATCTGTCTGCTCGGATATATTATCACAACTCAAGGAAATGCTTGCAGAATTGTGCTTTAGGTACCACTCAAGCCATCTGCTGTGAGACAGAGTGAACACATAACACAAATACCTTCTCTCAAGTCCCATACATTTAATTTGCCTAAAACTTTAAAAAAAAATGAACTTTCTGAGCTTTGCTCTTTTTGTTCTTTTCACTAAACTCAGTGTTCCAACTTCAGTGTAGCTGAAAACTAAATGGCACACAAAAAAATTATTTCTCCATTCCCTTCTTCCACTCCTTCCCGAACCGACCCCAGACATACCTGCTCTCCTACCACGGAAACTATGCTAAGAAAAGATGAGCATCTAGGTACCACACCTGTAGCAGACAAGCCAGCTAGAGCCTCATTCTGTTTCTGATAATGGCCAGTGATGAGAAAGCTAGCTGCCAGTGAGACACAGTAGGCTGCAAACACCAACCTCTTTTAATTTTAATTTACACTGTCAAGTTTGGGTCAGCCTTCACTCCTCAGACTCTTTTGCTTAAAGAAGACTAGTTAAAATTTCCTGCATGAGTTGCATTCTATGGACTATGTCATAAGGAACCTCCTGCCAAATTGCCATTTGACCTGTCAAGTTTGGTTTACTTTATTATTTATTTACAAACATCCTAACAGATGAACCCATGCTGAAAGATGGAGGGACTTCACTGATGTCTCAAATATTATTTTCAGAGCACACTCTTTCCCTTCCTCCACAGGGGATACGGTATTGGAACACGGCTGGTAGAGGACTTTTTGGCTCGATCGTGTGTGGGAAGATGCCACAGTTATTCAGAAATTGCAGACATAATTGCTCAGGTAAGTGCATTTTAGCTTTGGCAGTATGTTTTGGAAATTTCTGATTGGTCCTGTTTGGTGGTTTTCTTCTCCAATTGAATGGGTTTCAACTGTATTTGTTACTAGGTGCTAAGAGCAGGAATTCTGATCAAAACGCATTTTATTTCTACACAGAGATAAAGCTACTGTGAACAGAGATAAATGCTTCCAAGCTTTTAAACATCTATTGATTTCTCTGACCACATGTGGGGCGTGTACATCCCACACTGGGAAAAATGTTTTGAGAAGGTAAACAGAAAGGCAGTATAAAAGGCAGCGTTATGACACATATAAGGGTACGGAGAAGGGGATAGCAACCCACTCCAGTATTCTTGCCTGGAGAATCCCATGGACAGAGGAGCCTGGTGGGCTATGGTACATAGGATCGCAAAGAGTCGGACACGACTGAAGCAACTTAAAGTGCACGTAACACGTATGCCCCAAACTAATTTCTCTGCATAATCATTTTCAGCACATGGAAAGAGGTAATCTTTCATTAGCTCAGAGAATATTGGTGTAGTCATTTTGTTCCCAGAACAATGTTTTCACCAAAGGAAAAAATAAGTTTCCTGTAAATACATGTGCTCTAAGAACTTTCATAGCCCTTATATATAAGAAATAACTTTGAATCATCCAGCACAAGCTCAGATTTCTTGGGTATAATGTTAGGAAATGAATCCTTAGCCAAAATTCATTTAATCTGTAGCTCTTACAGTTATTAACCTGGTACTGTCTGTTTGTAGGAGCCCTAGAAAACAGGCATGGATATGAGGTATTGATGGAGTCAGTAAGCTGCCTCCAGTCCACACACCTGACCAGTTAAATCAGTATCATTTTCCTTTTCTCTATTTCTTAATGATTATACATTGTCATACTGACTCTTCATCTAAGTGGTGATAATGGTTTGACATAGTGCTTTGTGATCCTAAGAGCAATTTTACATACCTTTTGTCTTTCATTCTTAAAGTATCTCTGTGAGGTAGACAGGGTAGGAGTTATTGTCCTCATTTTCCAGTTAAGAAATCTGAGCTTCAGAAAGAATATGATAAAAACTAAATATAGTATATGTGAAAAAAATTATATAACAAAATCCACAACCAAATGAAAAATGTTTCCACATATTATTATTATTACTTCCATTATTCTGTGGCTAGGGAATCATGTAGTTGAAATTAAAATCCAGGCCTTCCAGTCCTAGTGTAGTCAGTTTATTATACCACTAAACAGGTTAAAAAATTCTCTTCTCGTATTTGCAGATGGTAACTAAGATACTGAAGCAGTAATTTGAAAAATGAAATAATTTATCACTGCTATGGGCAATACTACAAGAATACTAGCTGTTTTAATGGAAAGTAAATACTTGAAATGTATAAATGTACATGGTGTATTCTATTTCTGTAAAAAAAATGCCATTTGGATTTTGATAAGGATTGCGTTGCATCATTAGATCGCTTGGTAGTATGGACATTTCAACAATAGCAAGTCTTCCAATTCATGAATATAAAATGTAATTCTATTTTTTGTGTCTTATTTAATTTTTTTTCATTAATGTTTTACAGTCTTCAGTATACAAGTCTTTCATCTCCTCAGTTAGGTTTATTCCTAAGAATTTCATCCTTTTTTGGTGCTACCGTAGATGGACTTTTTCTTTTTCATTTTTGAGGGGTGATAGTTCATTGATCCCAGGGACTGCGCAGAGCCTGGTGGGCTGCCGTCTCTGGGGTCACACAGAGTCGGACACGACTGAGGCGACTTAGCAGCAGCAGTTCATTGTCAGTGTATAGAAACAGTACTAATTTTTGTATGTTGATTTTGTATTCTGCAGCTTACTGAAATTAAGTATTAGTTCTAACAGTTTTTTGTATAGTCATTAGGATTTTTATGTATAAGATCATATCATCTGCAAAAAGAGAGTTTTACTTCTTATCCAGTTGGGGTGTGTTTTCTTTCTTTTTCTTGCCTAATTGTTCTTACTGTGGTTTCCAGTAGTACTATGTTGAGTTGACATAGTAAGAGCAGGCAGCCCTACCTGGTTCCTGATCTTAGAAGACAAGCCCTTGGTTTTCACTATTGAGTAAGGCAATGGAAAAAGCACAGCCTCTTCAACAATCAAGGCTGAGAAAGCACAGAACAATGAACCTGACCCTTATCTTATACCATACACAAAACCAACTCAAAATGGATTTAAAAAAACGTAAAATCCAAAACCCTAAGACTCCTGAAACAGACTATAGGGGAAAGTCTCATGACATTGGTCTTGACAGTGATTTCATGGATACGACATCAACAGCACAGGCAACGAAAGCAAATAAGCAGGTGAGATTACACCAAACTAAAAAGGTTCTGCACAGTAAGCAATCAACAGAGTGAAAAGATAGCCTATGGAATGAGGGCAAATATTTGAACCACCTATCTGATAAAGAATTAATCTTCAAAATACATTAGAAATTTCTATAACTCTAATTTTAAAAAATAAACCAAACTAATAACCTAATTAAGAAATAGGCTAAGGACCTAAGTAGACATTTCTCCAAAGAAAATATACAAATGGCCAAGAGGCATATGAAAACAGTCACGAATTGTCAGGGAAATGCAAACCAAAACCACAATAAGATATAACCTCACAACTGCCAGAATGGCTGGTTTAGTTTTCTTTTTTAATGTTGTTGAAGATGCTCAGAAATTGGAACCCTTGCATACTGTCAGTGGGAATACAAAACACAGCCACTGTGGAAAACAGTAAGGAAGTTCCTCAAAACATTAAACAATACAATTACCATATGACCTACCATGCCTCTTCTGGATATTTACCAGAAAGAATTGAAATCAGGGTCTTGAAAAGATACTAGCACTCCTGTACTCTAGGAAACAACCTGAAAATTGATTGACTGACGAATAGATAAGCTGATCAATACTACAAACAGCATACTATGCGGTCTTTAAAAAGAGGGACGTTCTGCAATATGCAACAACATGGTTGAAGTCAGTTATAGAATGACACATCTGGTATGATTCCACTTATATGAAGTCTCTAAAATAGTCAGATTCACAGAATCAAAGAGTAGAATTATGGTTGCCAGCAGCTGAGGAAGGCAGAAATAAGGAATTACTAATCAACAGGCCTAAAGTTTCAGTCAAGCACGATGAATGAGCTCTATGAGGCTTCTCTGATGGTCCAGAGGTTAAGAGTCCATGCTTCCAATGTAGGGTGTGCAGGTTTGATCCCTGGTTGGGCAACTAAGATCTCACATGCTATGCCATGCACCAACCCCCCCCCAAAGTAAGTTCTAGAGGTTTGTTTTTAAAAAAAGACTTAAAAGAAACAGGTCTGTTTGATATAAAACTAAGAACATATGCAACATCCACTCTCCAATATCTCTTCTCTAAACATTTTATGTCTTTTTGGTCTTTCCAGAGTCATGTAAATCTTGTCAGCCCCTCCTATCCTCAGTGATTGGGAGAAAGATCCACTGTCACTCCCATACAAGATTCCTTATTAATGAAGAAAATGTTCTGTCACCCTTACCCTTCTCTTGTGCAGAGGGGCTGTCTGTGCAAGTGTCTTTGCACTTTCCTGCAAAGACCTGATTTCCTTCCTCTTGATCATTTCCACCTCCCCAGCAAAGTGTTCTTTTACACGTGGGGATGATGTCACCCAGTTCCAGAGCATTTTAACACAGATGATGAGTCAGACTTTATACTCAGCCACTGATGCTTTGCTTATAATTACTAGCTTTTGTTAAAAGGTTTGGCTTTCTGTAACATTATCTCATTAGCCCTTGTAAACTCTCCTGGAGGAGGCTAGTGTAAAATATTCCAGAGCTGGTGTTATAGGGAAGTGGGGCAAGGTCAGAGGGAGTTCAGCTAGTCACAAGCTGCCGTGGGGCACAGCACAATCAGGAACAGAACCTAATGGTGTGACTTCCGTTTGGCTGCCCTCTCAGGCCATGCACTTGTACAGAACACTGCCATCGTTATTTCCAAGTACCTACTGTGTACTGACATGTCATGGCTCCCACAGAACCCTTGATTGTTGTCCTGCCTCCAAACAAGGAAAGAGAGAAAGAGGGTGCATTTGAAGGAAATTGACTAGATGAGGAAATCTATGCCCGTAGGAGTGAAGTGATTCTCCCAAGAGCTGGTTAGTAAAAGACTGCACGTAGGGACCGGTCTCCTGATTTTATGCCTCTGCCTCTGAGAGGGGACAACTATTTAACTTTGGACATTAATAACATTTTCCCCTCTCTAGCTTTCTTCATTTCATCTTTTCCACACAACAGATTGTCACTCTGTCACTAGGCTTCAGACAAAATCTTTTGAAAGTCTTTACCAACTTAGCTTATTAAAAAGCAGAGACATTACCTTGCCAACAAAGATCCGTCTAGTCAAAGTTATGGTTTTTCCAGTAGTCATGTATAAATGTGAGAGTTGGACTATAAAGAAAGCTGAGCGCCAAAGAATTGATACTTTTGAACTGTGGTGTTGGAGAAGACTTGAGAGTCCCTTGGACTGTGAAGAGACCCAACCAGTCCATCCTAAAAGAAATCAGTCCTGAATATTCACTGGAAGGATGCTAAAGCTGAAACTCCAATGCTTTGGCCAACTGATGCAAAGAACTAAGTCATCTGAAAAGACCCTGATGCTGAGAAAGACTGAAGGTGGGAGAAGGGGACGACAGAGGATTAGATGATTGGATGGCATCACTGACTCAATGGACATGAGTTTGAGTATACTCCGGGAGTTGGTGATGAACAAGGAGGCCTGGTGTGCCACAGTCCATGGCGTCGCAGAATCGGACACGGCTAAGCGACTCAAATGAGGTGAGGTGAGGTGAGGTGAGGTGAGGTGAAGTCGCTCAGTTGTGTCCGACTCTTTGCGACCCCGTGGACTGTAACCTACTAGGCTTCTCTGTCCATGACTGAACCCTTAAATTGCGCCATCTAGTGGTGTGAGAAGAAATCTCGTGCCAGACACCAAATCATTAATCCAAAGACTCTTTAGTCAGCCTTACATTCTATAGGAGACTTTCCTGGTGGCTCAGAAGTTAAAGCAACTACCTCCAATGCAGGAGACCCGGGTTCGATCCCTGGGTCAGGAATATCACCTGGAGAAGGAAATGACAATCCATTCTAGTATTCTTGCCTGGAGAATCCCACAGCCAGAGGAGCCTAGTAGGTTACAGTCCACGGGGTCACAAAGAGTCGGACACGACTGAGCAATTCCACCTCACCTCACCTCACATTTTATAGAAAAAAGGACATAGGATAATTATGAACTCAACTTCCTGAAACATTAAACATGGACATAGGATAATTATGAACTCAACTTCCTGAAACATTAAACATGTATGAATTTCTAATGTTATTTTGTCATATACAAGTGTACTTTTTGTGATTATTGCTTCAAAATACAACTACAAATTTTAAGTGAGACAATATATAATAATTAGCAGCATTATAACATGATATGTAACAGCATACAATATTTTAAAACGTGAGTAATACAGAGCTTTTCTTCAGAAAAGCTCAAAGTAATTTCCACCTGTTATCTATTTTTCTATTACAAGAACTGTGTGAAGTAAAAAGGCATCTGTCATTAGCCTCATTTTACTGACGATGTAATTAAGATTTAGATGATGTCACTACGAACACATAAAGAAGAAAAGCCAGTTTAACTGTTGATGTGAATCCAAATTGATGCAGTCACTATTTTCATAGTATATGGAGATTCCTAAAACAGTTAAAATAGAACTAACATAAGGTTTAGCAATTTCACTCGAGTATTTAGCTGAAGAAAATAAAGACACTAATTAGAAATGATATATGCGCTTTTATGTTGATTGCAGCGTTGTTTACAGTAGCCAAGGTGTGGAAGCAGCCTAAGGGCCTCTAAACAGATGAATGGATAAAGAAGATGTGAAACACACACACATACGTGTGTGTGTGTGTGTGTGTGTGTGTATAATGGACTACTACTCAGCCATAAAAAAGAATAAAATCTTGCAGTCTGCTGCAACATGGATGGACCTAGAGCGTATTATGCTAAGTGAGATGTCAGACAGAGAAAGAAAAATGGTGTATGACTTTGCTTATATGTGGAATCTAAAAAGCAAAATAAATGAACAAACATAACAAAAAAGAAACAGACTTACAGATACAGAGAACAAACTAGTGGTTGCCAGAGCAGGGAGATATGAGAGGAAGGATGAAATGGTTGAAGGAGTTTAAGAGGTACAAACTATCGGTCATAAAATCAATAAGTCACATGGATGTAAGTAAGTAAGTACAGCACAAGAAATATAGAAAATATTTTTAATAATATGGTGTATAATCTATAAAAATATAAATCACTATTATATTCCTGAAACAAATATAAAGGTGCAAATCAACTATACTTCAATTTTTAAAATGTATAGCTTTCAGAGAAAAAAGCCAGCTTAGAATTTAATTCTTCTGACTTTGTTCCAGTGCTTTTTCCAAAAATTAGTTGTTTCTTTAAAATAGACCTTTGAATAGAATACACACACACACACACATATATATATACACACACACACACATATATATATGTATAACTGAATCACTTTGCTGCACATCAGAAACTAATACATGTAAATCAACTATACTCCAATAAAAATACAAAATATACCTTTGAAGATTTTTCTCCTATTATGACCACCATTCTGAGAAAAATGAAAATGCAGAATTTTCAGTCGAGTTACCCTAGATGATTTTAGTTGTAGTAATGAAACATTGAAGAGTTTAAACTTAATAGCATACATCCCTGCATTTATAATAAGATCAAGTCACAAATAAAATTGTACTTCTCTTTGGTCTAAGGTCTAAAAGACAGCTCCTTATTACACAAAAATGTATTTCATGGTTTTCAAACACATTTATGATAAAAATTTTATTATTAAAAGCATTGAATCAGAGAAAAACTTCATCATTGAATCAAGATAATCATAAAGGATGGGCCTGACAAGAATTATTAGAATGTTGCCTTTAAGAGTAGCTTACACATGAGGAGCTCTGATCCTCATCAGATTCGGAGCAGTAGTCTAACCAAGTTCAATGTAATGGAGATTAAATATGAGTCCACATCCTGCTCAGCCACATTCCCGCTCTGTGACCTTGAACAAATCAGACAGCTTCTCCAAAGGTCAATGTCCACATGTATCAGGTGAGACCTCTTCCAGCTGTGGTTTCTGGATTTTCAGGTATTGCTTTCCCTAGCTAAACTCTGGACACAGAACTGTAATCATAAACAGCTGAGTATGTTGATTGTAGCTTCCAAAGTCTCTCTCAGAGCATCCATGCCTTCTCGTTATGGATAGTGTTTACAAATAGTTGGGCTGGTGTAAACTCTGTTCATCAAAGCCTGGAAAGCTTGTTACTGCTAGGTCAATGTCATGATGGTTTCTCTGAGGGGTATAGATGGAATTTATGATTTTCTAGAATAAACATCACATCATTGGCCTTGTCACAGTAAGATAAAATTTTTAAATAGAGAAAAATATGATATAAAACATATAAAAGATAGAAACAGACTTATAAAACTTGAAATTCTGATCCTTGGGCTGAAAAAATTGAAACTCCATATATTGTGCTTGCAATAAATTCTGAAAGCAAAAGTGAAATCTTTTACTTCGAATACTATAAGCTGAAACCTTGGAAAGGTAAAGGAACTCATGATCAACCTTACTGAGAACATCTTTATTATGAAAATAGGGCAACATAAGGCTATATTTTAGTTCAATCTTTTAATCAGGCTATAACACAGTTTCACTGTGTTTTTATGCCTGTTGATCTTCCAAGAATTTGTTGCTGGCCAGTTTCTTTTATATATATTTCTGTTCTCCATCCAACAAGAACAAAACTGTTGTACAGTGAATGAAAATAATATGAAAGTTTCCTGAGTTATGGTAATACACATAAAATTTGACTTGATACTTACATAGATTATCCAGAAAAATTACATTGAATTTCATTTCCCCATCACGTCTGTAAGCGTTTCAAAGGGAAGGATAATTTCAGGCATTCTTGGGGTTTGGCCCATCATGCCGTGGCAGACCAGCACACTGCAGACATTCATCAAATATTGTTGAAATGAATTTAGAAAGTATTTGTAGATTTTTTTACACATATACACTGTTGCTCCTCCTGTTCTGTCCAGAGAGGGCAGTGGGCCGGATTCATCGCCAGATAGACTCTTTCCTTTCCTCTCTCACTGTAACTCTCATTGCCTGCAAAAGCCTCCTTATTTCAAGTGATATTTACTGCGGTGAAAAGACAGTGCTCTAGAAGTCTCTGGTTGCTCACTACAGCAAATCAGCAATAACAAGATCTGAATCACAAAAGGATCCTGAACAGGAAAATAACGCTTTCACTGCTGCTGCTGCTGCTGCTGCTAAGTCGCTTCAGTCGAGTCTGACTCTGTGTGACCCCATAGACGGCAGCCCATCAGGCTCCGCTGTCCCTGGGGTTCTCCAGGCAAGAACACTGGAGTGGGGTGCCATTGCCTTCTCTGGACTCTCACTGAATAATAGACAATGAACTCATTTTGATAATTTTACTGAAATGTTTATTTTTTTCCATGATTTATAGAAGTGTAGAAATTTTCAGGAGAAGATTCATTCTTGTTACATAGATGTCAATTGTAATTACAAAATGCAAGCATTAAAGAGGTAATCCAATCCCATTTCATTTTTAATGGGCTCATATGTATTCCAGTTTATTATAAGGGCAAATAGAAAACACAGTTGTACCTTTCTCTGGTCTAAGATCTAAGAAACATCTCCTAAGTTACAGAAAAATATTTCTCATGCTTTCCCAACACACGTATGGTTAAGTTTTATAATCTTGAGAAGCTAGAGACAAAACTTATCACTTAAATAAATCATCCCTATTTATTATGGAAAGTGTTTGAAATGTATCCTAAAAGTCCTCATGGAACAAAATTGTGTTGAGGAGACTCTTGTATGTTGTTAGCATTTGAGTTGTTGGGTTATAGGGACCTGTTGTGAGGATGTTTGGGACACCACAGCTGGGCCTCATGGAAGAATAGGAATGGAGTCTATCTTGTCATCTCAGTAGCCAGTCAGTACTCTGAGAATTTTAGAGTATTTAATTAATTATATGGAATGTTTATTATATGGCTTCCTTGGTGGCTCAGAGGATAAAGCGTCTGCCTGCAATGAGGGAGACCTGGGTTCGATCCCTGGGTTGGGAAGATCCCCTGGAGAAGGAAATGGCAACCCACTCCAGTATTCTTGCCTGGAGAATCCCATGGACAGAAGAGTCTGACGGGCTTCAGTCCACAGGGTCACAAAGAGTCGGACATGACTGAGTGACTTCACACACTCACACACACACACACACACACACACACACACACACACACGCACTTCAGTCTTCTGCCATTTTAGTGACTCAATTACTCTGGTTATTAAGCTCTTGCAGCTACCTACTAATATCATTTTATTCTTCTTTATCTCTCTCCATCTCAGTGATTTTGCTGCCTCATAGTTTTGGCCGCCTCTTGATTTCTACTTACTCATTTACTCCAGGCGTTTTTTGCTTTCTGCCTAATCATCTAATCTGTGATTTTCTCTGTGTGTCTCACATTCAAAATCCCAGAGCCTCTAGCCAGTGCAGCCAGTCACTAGCCCTCTGCTGGGTAGAGTGTTTATACTAAGCCACTTCCACAGACCCATAGCCAAACTATGAACTGACTGTCTCGGTTTTCAAATGCCTGTCCTTGTCCATCGTGCTCAGTCATGTCCGACTCTTTGCATCACCGTGGACTGTAGTCTGCCAGGCTCCTCCGTCTGTGGAACTCTCTAGGCAAGAATGCTGGAGTGGGTTGCCATGCCCTCCTGCAGGGGATCTTCCTGACTCAGGATCAAACCCAAGTCTCCTGCATTGCAGGCACATTCTTTACCGTCTGAGCCACCAGGGGAAACAACAGGGTAATGAAACAAAGCACAGCCATCAAAGGGAACCTCTCAGAAAGGGAATTCGGTTGCAAAAAACAGCCGCCTGCTGCTGCTGCTGCTGCTAAGTCGTTTCAGTCTCCTGACTCTGTGAGACCCTAGAGATGGCAGCCCACCAGGCTCCCCGGTCCCTGGGATTCTCTAGGCAAGAACACTGGAGTGGGTTGCCATGTTCTTCTCCAGTGCGGGGAAAGTGAAAAGTGAAAGTGAAGTCGCTCAGTGGTGTCTGAATATTCGCATCCCCGTGGACGGCAGCCCACCAGGCTCCTCTGTCTATGGGATTTTCCAAGCAAAAGCACTGGAGTGGGGTGCCATTGCCTTCTCTAAAAAACATCCTGAGACTTTCCCAAATGGGGAAAAGGAAAAAAGAACCTTATTCTTTCCGTCTAGGAAATTGGTAGCAGTAATTTATGGGTCTTACTTTACCTGCGAACACTCTACTTGTTTCATTCATCTCTCGAATGCTACTGTTTGTTTTCCTTTGTTCCAGCGGCTAGAATTCCTGTATACAATAGTGTAGCAGGCTCCATTTAGCAAGCTAGCTACAAGGTACTGAAGAAGGGAATTGTCATTGTTACGCATTTTGCAGATGATAATCAAGTAAGCAAACCTTTCCAAAAAAATAAAATGTTTCCCCTAGGAAGCAGTCCAAGTGAAACCACATTGTTAGTTGAAAGTAAATATTTTAGACCATTAGCAAGAGTGAGGCAGACATTTCTTAGAACACTGAACTCAAGGACACTTTGGTGGAAGGGAGATAACCAAGTAATCCTAAGACAAAAATGATGTTGTGCTACAGTAGATAGTATTTGGTTTTTCTTTTCAATTTCTTATAAAAGAACCAATCATAAAAGTTCTGGTCCTCTAATCCTATGGGGGTTTTGCTTTTGCTTGTCTTTTTCTAAATCCCTTGCAGTCCTTTCTCTTGGCATTCTATGTTTTTTCAGAGAACGTTACCAGAGATGACTTGATATTTTTATGTGAATAGAGAAGCTGCCTGGCTGAAGGGAACTTAAACCAGGCCATTCAAGTCAGAGACAGCATCAGAATATCTTAGGGTGTTTTTTTCCCCTCTTAAAAACAAAACAAAGCTAACAGTTTTGTTCCTTATGCTTCTGTGTTTTACTTTTGCTTTTTTTTTTTCTGATTATATTTGGCTTCCTTCATTTTCTTAACAATATACTTTATCTTTTAAAAAAGTAACTTCCACGAAAATCACCATATTTCACAATTCTGTAGTAATAATCAATCACTCAGTTGTGTATGACTGTTTGCAACCCCATGGACTGTAGCCCGTCAGGCTCCTCTGTCCATGGGGATTCTCCTGGCAAGAAAATTCGAGTCGTGTGCCATGCCTCCAAGGAAAGATTTCCTCCAAGGAAATCTTCCCAACCCAAGGATTGAACCAAGGTCTCCCACATTGCAGGTGGATTCTTTACCGACTGAGCCACCAGCGAGGCCCAAGAATACGAGGGTGGGTTGCCGTTTCCAATTCTGAGTGTAAGCCTAAATGGAATGCACCCAGTATCATGCACAACGTACATGATTATGTTGACATCTTAATTCTGTGCACAAAATGGGGAGCCTTTTTTCTGTGCTTTAAACTTTTTTTTTTTCTCCTACCAGGATAAAAATTTAAGTCTCAATTTTAAAGTTGCCTCCATTCCCACGATGCACCCCCCCCCACCCCTGCAACACACAGATACACATAAACAGATACACACCCTTGCCTTTTACACACCACTTACTTAAAGGGATAGACAAAGAAATGCAGCCTGAATGGCGTAAAATAAAGGGAGCCTTGGAACATTTTTATGGCTAGGCGACGCCTGCCCTTTGTTGAAAGCTCTCGCTGATGTGGAGGACTGGGTTTCGCTGATCCTTTTGAAAGGCAACGCGTTCATGCCTCGGGGCCAGGAGCATGTCCCTGACGGTGCCTAGTTAGTGGTCAGCATCACCAGTGATAACACACCTTCCTCCTTCTGCAACACGTGCTCCCCACACTCAGCTCAAATCTCTCTACGTCAGGCAACTCAAAGCCGTAACCCGGATAACCTGCCAGGAATCCTAACACTGTGCAGTGGGAAGAGGGGGCGGGGGGGGCCACCGCTAATTTCACCTCCGTGAAACCGTTTAACAGCCAACAGTTGTGACTCTGGACAAAGATCCCCTGATCCTGAATTTTTAGGTGTCTTGCAAGTGTTTTATACTAGAATAATTTTTAAATAGATGTTTGAGGATTTAGATATTATGATATGGGCTCCCATCCGCACCCAAAAGATTGAAGCGGGAAACTGAGGTCCTAGAACAATGGAGTCCTCAGAGTCTACCTGGCATCCAGGAGCCAGGCACTCCTTACCTGTGACGCGTACAGGGAACTGAAGCAGCAGTGGGAAAGAAGCCAAGTGACAGCCTGGTCACTCATCAGAAGCGTCTGGGCAGACCAGGAGGGTCAGGTTCACCACCAACAGGGTGGTGACTGGAGAGCAAGCCGGAGAGCAGCTCCTAGCGCAGCAGGGTGGATGTGGGTTTCAGGGCCGACGAACCACACGTGCCCCGTCCCCAACCCCTTCCTAGGATTCCTGCTTCCTCTCATCCCACAGTCAAGCAATAGAAGTGAATCAGACTAAGCCTCAACAGAACATCTTTCTTTGCTATTAATTGTGATTTTTCAAAGGCTAGCTCATAATCTAGTGGTAGAGGCCTAATGACTTACTTTACTTTTTTCCAACATATGGTATTAACATAAGTGGGAGCCCTTAGTAAACAGGGATTAAAATTCCACGGAAGTCACAGCACAGCACCACACAGCATTCCAGAGAAGGCTGGTCTCACAGTTAGCTGAGTGTCAGACCATTTTCTTTGTTAGTAATATTGTCAAGCAGAGAAGATGGAAAAACTAAAAGGAAAGAAAAATCCTTTATAGTCAAAAAATTCTCAATATTTAAAAATGATGAATATTAACAGCAAAGGGCACACACAAAATATTTTGAAAATTCTTACCATTTGGTCCAGAAATGTGTCTCTTAAAAATAAGAAAACTTTTTTAAACAAGCATAACCATTTAGACTGAATTTTCCTCTCTGAGTAGGCAAGAACTGCCTTATATAAACACCCCCACACCCGCTCTGTTCCCTTTGTAGCTCTGGGAGGGGTGAAAGAAAAAAGGCGTGGGAAGTTTCCTTTGTGAATAAGCTTGTGTGCATAACCACAAGGCCGGTGGACTCTGCAGGCTGTGGGGGTCTAACCCAGAGGACTGCATCAGTTGCTTTGGCAGATTCTCAGTATGATTCTCAGTATGGAGAAGGCAATGGCATCCCACTCCAGTACTCTTGCCTGGAAAATCCCATGGACAGAGGAGCCTGGTAGGCTGCAGTCCATGGGGTCGCTAAGAGTCAGACACGACTGGGTGACTTCACTTTCACTTTTCACTTCCATGCATTGGAGAAGGAAATGGCAACCCACTCCAGTGTTCTTGCCTAGAGAGTCCCAGGGATGGAGGAGCCGGCGGGCTGCCGTCTATGGGGTCGCACAGAGTCGGACACAACTCAAGTGACTTAGCAGCAACAGCAGCAGTATGAAGCCAAGGCACCTGCAGGAAAATTGCCCTTTAACTTTTTTTAGACTACATTTGTATAATGTTATTTTCTTTTAGACACAGAGAAGTATCTCTTAAGGCTCAACTCAGTAAATTCTGCAAGTTACCTCCCCTTACTTGTGAATCTCCATCTTCCACTTGTTCATGATCTAGTCTTACAGGCAAACTGACTCTTTCAAGGCATCTCGTCTCCTTAGCACTATGACCAAAGATGTTCCAGAAGGAAGTGTTCAATCTTTCAAGTATCTCAGCACATGAAATCCAGGCTGTCCTTAATTTTCCACTGGAGATTCTTGGCTTTATTCCTATGGCTTAAATTATTTGGAAGAAACTCATGAAAGAGACTGGCTTATGAAACAAACTTAAGTGTTTGGGTTGAAAACAATAGCATTGGAGCATTTCATTAATGTAACTATTCATCATGAAATTCTTGACTAGAGAGTGAAAACAGTTGAGGAAACACTCTGGGAAACAAAACCCCAAAAGCTCAAGCAAGCTCTACTTGAGCCTGGAGATTTCGAGACACGTAGGCAGACCAGCCACGCTCTGGGTCAGTGAGCCCTGCTTGGTGTGTCTCATGGTTTGTGCAGAAGTAAGATTCTGTCCGGATTTGCCCTGACCTCTCAGTGCTGCGCCGGAGTAATGGTTATCGACCCTGACTATTTCATAGAATCATCAGCTTCTCCGAACCCCAAATTCTGATGCCCAAGCCCTAATTTTGACCAATTAAATGATAGTCTCTGGGAATAAGGCCCAGGCATCAGAAATTGTAAAATGCTCCCTATGTGATCTTTGGGCTTCCCAGGTGGCACTAGGGGTGCCTATAGAACCTGTCTCCCAATACAGGAGACGCAAGAGAAGGGAGTTTGATCCCTGGATCAAAAGCCCTTGGAAAAGGGCATGGCAACCCCTCCGGTAGTCTTGCCTGGAGAATCCCATGGACAGAGGAGCCTGGCGGACTGTGGTCCACAGGGTCTCAAAGAGTCGGCTGTGACTGAAGCGACTTATCGTGTACTCCCACACACATGTGCTCTCTCATGGCACCCACCGCTTCAGAGCACGGTTTCCCTGACGCAGCAGGGTGATCTCTGCAGAGGTGAGGCGGCATGTGGGGGCTGCTACTCCTCCTTCGCTCAGGTCAGATGCTTCCAGAGTTGCCACTCCTTTTTATCTCCTTTAGGTGCTTCAAATAAAATAGAACGTCATTGGGGAAAAAGTGGAAAACATTAGAGGGATGTAGCCAAGGAGAGTCTTGATGGAAACAATGCCCACCAGTGTTGGGATAACTAGCTTATCCCATCACAGAGGAGGTAGGGAAAGAAACTGAGGTCTTTCAGGACCTTCACTCCAAAGAAGATGAAATTGATCAAACACTAGTTTGTAACTACGTATTTCTTTAACTGCTTTACTTCATTTTAGCATCAGGTGAAACTCACTCATAGTTAGCCAACAGTTTAAGGAAGCAAGCCTTTTAAAAACCCTGATTACTACCTCTCATGTTTTGTCTCTTGGCACAAACACCAACAAAACACCTGGGAGAAATCTTCTTGATCTGTTGATACCATCAGCAATTATTATTATTGCAGAAGCACATCCTTTCATGTTAACCATGCAACCAGTGGAGAAGAACATGGCAACCCACTCCAGTATTCTTGCCTGGAAGAACACAGTCCATGGGGTTGCAAAGAGTCAGACATGACTTAGTGACTAAACCACCACCACCATGCAGCTAGTAACCATTTTACAGGTTGTGTACTCTGCCAAAGGATGCGTATATTTTGAGGTATTTTCTAAAGCAAAATGATTCAACATCACCTGAATTAATAACTTTTCTTACTTTATCCTCTTCCTTGAAATGATCTAGAGAATGTAATTAAGTAAATTAACTCATTTTCCCTAACTTAATCTCAGCCACTACAATTTAAAATGTTTTAAAGATTTTTTTTTTTCTGGCACTGGTGTGGCTGTAGGGTCAGGAAATTTGAAACTGTGAAAAGACAGCTGGTCATACAGACAGAAAGATGTGCTCTCAAAGATAAATATTATAGTTTGGGTACACTTCTAAATCTTTTATGAACTTTCCATTGCTGAAAATTTCTTATTTATCAATTGTAATTTTTACCTGAGGAAATAAAATATGATAGCGATGCTGTGTTCTAACTGTGCTTCTGGTTAACCTCATCAATATAGTGAACGAGAAGCATAGTTCAAGTATAACTATTTCAAATGTCTAGAAACCCAAGTGAAAATGCTGTACAGAAAGGGAAAGAGGCCAAGGGCCCAAATAGAGACCAAGCAACTTGGAGACAGACATCAATTCCCAGGAGGACACCAAGAAAACAACGGATTAGGAATTTATGGACTGCTGCCTTAAGACTCGGAGAAAGCAATGGCACCCCACTCCAGTACTCTTGCCTGGAAAATCCTATGGATGGAGGAACCTGGTAGGCTGCAGTCCATGGGGTCGCTAAGAGTCGGATACAACTGAGGGACTTCACTTTCACTTTTCACTTTCATGCACTGGAGAAGGAAATGGCACCCCACTCCAGTGTTCTTGCCTGGAGAACCCCAGGGATGGGGGAGCCTGGTGGGGTGCCATCTATGGAGTCACACAGAGTTCTCCACAACCGAAGTGACTTAGCAGCAGCAGCAGCCTTAAGACTCAGGACAACAAAATTGAAAACAACTCTGATGTACTAATCCAACACTCAGATATTACAAGTGAGGAAATTCACTTTAAAAGCGTAAATGAACACTTGAGAACACACTACCATGAAGCAGTATTTTTGTGACAGAAGTTGAATTACACTAATTCAGGTCCCATTCAGGTCCAAATTTAAGTTCCATCTCTCACCTGTGGCTTAAATAGAACCTTTTTGAAATTTAATATTATTCATAAAGGTGGAAACAATCATCTTTCCCAGTATGCTTTTGAAATTTTAACTACAAATTATATGTAAAACATCTAACACATAATAAGCCTTAAGACTCAGGACAACAAAATTGAAAACAACTCTGATGTACTAATCCAACACTCAGATATTACAAGTGAGGAAATTCACTTTAAAAGCGTAAATGAACACTTGAGAACACACTACCATGAAGCAGTATTTTTGTGACAGAAGTTGAATTACACTAATTCAGGTCCCATTCAGGTCCAAATTTAAGTTCCATCTCTCACCTGTGGCTTAAATAGAACCTTTTTGAAATTTAATATTATTCATAAAGGTGGAAACAATCATCTTTCCCAGTATGCTTTTGAAATTTTAACTACAAATTATATGTAAAACATCTAACACATAATGTTTGTTAACAAATTTTAATTCTGCCTTTCCTCTTTAGTGGAGCAGCAAAATTTAGAATATAATCTCTCTTACAAATATTCTTTTATTTGGCTAGGCAAATATTCTTTCTGCATAACTCAATTTTAACAAATAACTGAACTTTGAAAATATTATTTGAAGCAGCCTAAAAGCAGTTTTCTTCCAGAATCAAATATGACATTTTATATTTGTAAGAAGAATCTTCCAACCTCCAAAATGAATTAAACTAACCTAATGCTCTTGGCTTGCCGCCGCCGCCACCTGCACAGATACCCCTCATCCAAGGTAAGGAGCAGTGGCTGTGCTTTGCTGGAGCAGCCGTGAAGAGATGCCCCACGCCCAAGGTAAGAGAAACCCAAGTAAGATAGTAGGTGTTGCAAGAGGGCATCAGAGGGCAGACACATTGAAACCATACTCACAGAAAAC